>CAIGQQ010034734.1:4939008-4971150 GCA_903798035.1 Danio albolineatus | reverse complement strand
TATATATATATATATATATATATATATATATATATATATATATAGATAGATAGATAGATAGATAGATAGATAGATAGATAGATAGATAGATAGATAGATAGATAGATAGATAGATACTGTAGATCACAAGCGTAAAACACATGCTTGATAGGTTGGCGGTTCATTCCGCTGTGGCAACCCCAGATTAATAAAGGTACTAATATATATAAATTGTTTTGCGTTATTTAGTTTTCATACTGGATTCAGTGAGCAAGGTTTCTGCTCATGATCTTTAGGATAACAAATACAAACAGATTCATATGAAAATTTCAGACTCTGTGTGCAAAGACTTTTAGAGAGATTTTTTGATTAGCCAAAATAATTGTGTAATATTGGATTCTCACCAAATGGGAATTTAGGTATTCATACAGGTAAATTACTTACAGGTGGTTCAAATTATGCGTTATTTTTAGACACGTTTGCCACAGATGCGCAGAATTTGCCTCAGTCACATTTTTGGCACAAGTTTGAAACAAATTCAAAAAAGGTGAAAAACATCCCACGGGTAAACTAGAAAGTGATATGATATCCATGTTCTTTTTATGTTTGGTTTAAAAACAGCATAGGAGGGCACAGAAAAAACAGTTCAGTGTAGATCTTGGTTTGAAGGCATGAAACTTCACCAGTCTTCTGTGTTGTTCAAAACTCATTATAACAGCATGCTGTGCTTGTTTAGGCGTCATAGTAGATTGATGACGCATGTTTTTAAGATCAACCGTGTGAATAATTTAAGCTGGTCTTTGGGAAATCCGTCATAAACGGTAAGTTGTGGTTGTTTTATTCATTTTGTTCCTCTCTCTGATTACCATGATGAACAACACACTGTTTTTCTGGCACTCAGATTGCCGTCATTCATCTGTTTGCCTTGCCTGCAGAGCCAAGACATCGTCAGGCATCAAAATAACTTCCTTTGTCAAATATTTGTGCCTCTCTGGTCTCGCATGTGGCCCGTGTTTGTTGTCAGAGAGAGAAACTGTCACCGCCTAATGAGAAATCTTACTGCTCCATAAGCAAGTGTTGGAATCTGTTGGAGTTTAACAAGCTGGAAATAACTATGCCACATCAAATGCCATCAGGAGTTTCTTGAAATCACATTTAATTAGAGTCAGACTAATATCGAGCCTTTATTGTAAACAGCTTTGAACGAGTGCCTAAATTGCAGTGGAGTTTTAAACAGAACAGCATGTCAGGGTTACTTTTGTTGGTGAATTGGTGTTTCCATCTTTCTGTCTTTCTGTCTTTATCAATGTCGGTCTTCCTTTCCCTTAGTGACTTTCCTTAAGGTAAAGTTTTCTTTTTTTCACGTTGTGATTTGTCAGTCAGTCGGACTTTAGATACTATGCATGTTTGATGTATTTATATACTTTTTTTGGTAATATTAATCTGTGTAGATATATGTGAACGATAAATTTTGCTCTCTTTGTCACTTGAATGCTACCCATGAAATAATGGTTGTGAGGTAAGAAATTTGAGCTGTTGTGAACTTTATTTCCTTGATAGACATATTTTTGTATTATTGGTTGTCAGTGTGGTGGTGTTTGCTTGTTTGCATGAATTTGTGTCCACTTTTATATATATATGTGGGAACTTGAATATGTTATTTTATTTATATTCCACTACATGATAAGTTCAATATATTGCCTCAATTTTTGCTCATCTATTTTAGAGACTTTTAGAGAAAATTCATATATTTATTCTTTTTATTTATCAGGATCTGTTTGGATGTATGTAATTTTGTTTGTTTATTTGTGCATGTTTTACATTTATATTACCATTGTTGTTAACAGGTGCTCATTTATCATCATTTTTTAAAGTCATATTTAGCCAATCAAAGTGAGTTGTAATTATTCATTATGTATTGTAAATTGCCTTGGTGCCTTGCAGTATTTACAGAATTTTCTTTGTTTTAATTGCACTTCACTTGCATTAAATACTAGATAAATTGATATTGATGCCATCGTAGAAAACATTAGCCATTACAATATTTGACATATGTAAAATAAATTAGTCGAACAAGCACTTGGTCTCATTTACAAATCATGTGTACACAGAAATTTTGTATGCAAAATCCTCATTTTTACAAACAAATTATGACAAACTTAAATGAATGTGAATGCAGTAGAAAAACTAAATAGTCCCTTATTATTTTTAATATTAAAATATCCCTAAACCAGCATACATTGAATTGTGATTAAATATACAAAGTTTTGTTTTCTGGGGAGAATGAATTGATCTTAAAACAAAAACAGATGTCTGTTAATGAAAATAATCCTGTTAGATTTTTGTTTTTGAACCCATTGCCACATATTTGTTTTTTTTTTTTGTTGTTGTTTTTTTCAGAATCACAGAAAAATACTATACTGGTTATTCCAGTTATTCAAACCGTAAGCTGTACAAGAGTGTAAAATCAATTACAAAGAAATAGAGTCAAATTAGTATATTCAAACTGACAGTGATACAATTCTGTGCTACATTTATGCCATAAATGTGTATTTATGCAAATGATTAACCTTGAGCACTTAATTCCTTAAAATCAGAATATTAGACGAGCTTAAAACATAATTGCAATGTTGTGTATCGTGAGGAGAGCTTTTTTTAATAAGAGATTTTTCTATGCCTATGAAATAATCCACATAATTAGTGAATGAGACAAAGTGTCCTTCTACTTCTAAATGCTCAAGCATTAAATCCTGTACAAAAGCTATTTGCTTTTAAAGAAACACTCCACTTATTTTAAAAACAGGCTCATTAATGTACTAGAGTTTTTTGAATCCACACAGCCGATCTCCAAGTAAGGTGGGAACACTTTTAGCTTAGCCTAGCATAGATTTACATCATAGTTCCTAGTCATATAGGCCTAGAAAATAGCAATTTTTCATTTTCTGTCAGACTTAGTACACTGTGTAACTACAGAAGAGAAAATCTTTCAATAGGACAATGATCTAAGCTGATCATTTTTGAGTGAGATTCTAATGTTATTTGATTCAATGATCTATGCTAATCTAAGCTAAAAGTACTCGCACCAGGCATAGAAATCAGCTGAATGGATTTAAAATGGTAAAACTCAGCAGTCTAACTACTGTATTTGTAAAGTGTTGCAATTTTAGCCTCTTTTCAAGGAATACAAAAAAAAATGTGTTTCTTTAAATGCTAATGTGATAAATTTGTTTTAATGAATGTACAAGCACATTTCTTGAAATCTCCTGAAATGCACCTTGTTCTTTTCTTTCTTTTTTCAGTGGACCAAAGCATGTTTGAGAACTGCAACACTGCGGATCAGCCCAAGATGAGTTTTCGTCCATCAGACTCTTCAGCTCTGTCTGGATCAAAGACAGGAGGCAGTCAGCACCTCAAAAACGCCTTCAACCTGGGCAAAGCCATGGGGGCTAAGGTGAACGACCTGCTCCGCCGGAAAGACCCCAGCAGCCTTGGAGACATCGGGGTGACGGAGGTGAATAAGAACGTGGAGCCAGTGTGGGCCAGTCTGGTTGACATGAACCACGGCGCAGCCAGAAACAGGTACAGACTTTCACAGCGCCAGTGACCTCAATACGCTCATTATACTCTATTGACTTCATGCTAAGAGTAAAATCGCTAGGAAGTTGTCAGCTGTGGTATACTTGCTCTTGACATGTGAGGCCTGCAGTGCTTTTACAGAGACTAATTTAAGGCTTTACTGCGTCATGGCCCGGCCTGATAGACCCTCTTTAGTGTCCTGACTGATAAATGTCAGATGAACAGGAAAGAAAAGAAAATGTTCCCCTTAACATAGGGCTGCTCGATGAAAGCATCTCAAGGAGAAAAAATAAATAAATAAGAAATGTGCAAGGATGTCTTCTTATATTATTAATCTGGAGAATCTTTTTTTTTTTTTTTGAAATAAGAAAAATATTTAATAAACGTAAAATCTGAGGAGGTCCATATTATTAGCCTTTTTCGATTAGGTGCAGAACAAACCACTGTTGTCCAATGACTTGCCTAATTAACCTAACTTGTCTAGTTAAATTAATTAACCTTGTTAAGCCTTTAAAGGCACCTATTTTACCCCTTTTTCAAGATTTAAGATGCGTCTTTTGTATAATTATTTATTAAACCTTTCAGAATACTGGAATTTTCTGCTCTGAACACAATGTAGCTGTTTTTGTGTCCTGTGCCTTTAATGCTAGTTCTCCCCACCCACCGTTCCCATGTGCCTGTTAGAGTGTCTCAGTGTCCGCCTCAGCTGCATCAGATAAACAGCACAGTGACAATCATGAAGGAAGTAGATCTCATCTAGCGTTTGTAAGAAATACTACAGTAAGAACTTCACAACAAATACATCAAATAATCATTGGGGGAGTTAATTCAAGCCTTTCTGCAATGAGTCACACATAATGTCATTGCAAAGTTCACGCGCACACACACACACACACACACATCGCTGTAAGGATATCCGTTATGTTAATGTACAAAATAAACCTGATTTAACATCCACAAACCGGGATTGAAACATCTTCTTTTACAATTGTACTGACACGCAGCTGTGGTGATAAAGACAGTAAAATTGCTGTAATTCATTACAAACATTCACTGTTTTAAAAAACGTTTTAAACTCATTCTTGATCAAATTTGATGAGGATTGATGATCACAGCGAGCTGATCTTTTCCCAGTTGTTCTGCGCAGATCCTATCTTGTTGATATGATTATACTTACTTTTGATCAAAAGTATACTTACTACGGAGACATATTAATACGCTGAGGTTAATCAATTCGGTGGCCGGGGAAACCACACTCCTGTTACGTGGTGGTGGGCCTCAGTACAGGAGGGATTTGGATCCTATTTTAACGTCAGGAAATTTAAAAAAAGAGACTTATTGTCTCTATAACACTCCAATATGACTGTGGACACACTATACCTACACCTATAGACCATTTTGAGGGATGTAAACAAAAACAATGGTTGCAACGTTCTTCCTGTTTTACATTTTTTATTTCTAAAGCTTCCAAATATCCAAAAAGCTCCACTTTTATTCATTCATTTGATTTCGGCTTAGCCTTTATTAATCTGGGGTCACCACAGCGGAAAGAACCGCCAACCCGAACCAGCGACCTTCTTGCTGTGAGGCAACAGCACTAGCCTCTGCGCCACTGCTTCCCCCAAAAGGTCCACTTATTGATTAATAATGTTATGATTGCTGTTTTAACATCAAGTTATGATTGAATTGTCTCTTGTTACTGTTATGAATTAGTTTAATAGCAAGCAGGAAATGTTCATGGGCCAATGACATGACCACATTGAAATGGTCTATACACAAAGTTTTGTCCAAACAGCTCACAAAAGATGATTTTCATCATAGGTGCCCTTTAAGCTGAATACTAATATCTCGGACGATAACTAAAATATGATGTAAAAATAGATAATAAAAAGAATTTACTCACTTTATATTAAGTGGCCTTAACTAATGTGCTGTAACTTACCAGTTATAATGTACTCGATGTGTAAAATATGTTTTTACATTATACTTATGCTTAATGAAATATCTGCATGTACTTACATCTATAATTCATTTCTGTAAATATATTTATAATTAGGCACCATGGTGGCGTAGTGGGTAACACATTCGCCTCACAGCAAGAAGGTCGCTGGTTCGATCCCTAGCTGGGTCAGTTGGCATTTCTGTGTGGAGTTTGCATGTTTTCCCCGTGGTTGCGTGGGTTTCCTCCGGGTGCTCCGGTTTCCCCAACAAGTCCAAAGACATATGGTATAGGTGAATTGGGTAGGCTAAATTGTCCATAGTGAATGAGTGTATAGATGTTTATCCAGAACATATGCTGGATAAGTTGGCGTTCCGCTGTGACGACCCAGATTAATAAAGGGACTAAGCGGAAAAGAAAATGAATGAATAAATATTTATAATTACACTGTTGACCATCACTTACACCTTAGCTCACACTTAAGCCTAGCCACACCACCAAACCTGTGCCTAACCCAACCTGAATCCCACCTCAGTAGCACCAGAAGTGTTCTGCACGTACATTCTGAAAATAACTAAGTAGATTGTATTAATATTTTGATTTAAGTACATACTGTAGGCCACTTAATATAATGTGGGACCACAAAATATGATAATTGTTCTTATAGACTCAGAAGTGAGATTCTGTAAATAAACTAGGACAAAAATTATTTTAATTTTAATCAGTTATTCAGATTTTTAGCTCATTTTATTTAGTTATACAAAGTTTAACTTAAAGTTTTAGTCAGTTTGACTGACGTAAGTTGAGATTTAGGATTTAATATTGTTTTTACTGTGTGCTTGTGTATGTGTGTGTACAGGTATATGTGGTTTAAAGGGACACAAACTTGTATTATGACATGGGTATGGCCTAGTTGTACTCTGTTAAGCTAGTTTACATTGTCACACCTTGTGCCATATAATAAGTGATTATTACAGGATAGCTAGTCTGCGTGCATGCATTAATACTATGTTTTTACCAATAGATATATTTATACACATACTGTACCATCCCTATAGTTATAAATGACTTTCAGTGTGGTAAATGACCAATGGCATTTTTTCTGGTAGCTCACATCTCTTTCAGCAGTGGATGTGAAAACAGGAGAATTGCGTTTGAACTCAGTTGTCATAGGATTACAGCAGAGAGTTGACAGACGTCTCTCTGAGATGAAAAAGGGCTTTTCATGTGGCCGTTCACAGCAACTGCATGCGCCATCATTATGATCGTCTGCCTTGAGACTGAGCGTGTCTTTCTCTGTCAGTCCATGTGCTTGGGTTGCGTCATTCAAACTTTGACTTGAGTCGACGGCTTGGTTTAATTGCTCAGAATCTTACCAGTTGTGTAACATCTCGCTTACACAATTGTTTTCAGCATTTTTATGAGGCCTTCTTATATATTGTATGGAAAAGTTTTTTTGTGTGTGTAATTGGTAGTGCATTGTAAGATAAGTCATAGAAAGACATGATTATAGTTTATAATTGAAGTAGTACATGTAATAAAAAAACATGTAATAAAAAGATTCTCTTACTCTATAACTTTATTATCTAAGCCCACAGAGTTCATTTGTATCTTTAGAACTTCTTGAGTGTTTTGCCTCTTCTTTTTGAATCACGAATGCCTCCTTAATTGTTAATTGTTAAAGTCTCTTTGGACAAAAGCATCTGCTAAATGTAAAATGTAAATGTAAGGTTACCCAATATTACCCAAATATGAATAAGCAGCTTGTTGAGGAGAGGTGTGTTTTTATTTTTCCTAATATGTTAAAATGATAGAATATCTTATAGACTTTATGATTCTCATCAGCATTCATATCTTCAACAGACCAAGTGCAAATTCCTCTATCATAAAATAATAAATGATACGAGGCATTTACAAGAAACCGACTTCTTATCTTCTAGAGTGTGGTTATTATAGCACAGAGATGTGACATTATTGAGGGAATTGTGCTGTCGTCATAAGAGATTTATTAAAAGGACATTATTACACACGCTAGAATTTTGTCATTAATTGAGTGTGAGCATCTCGTGTGACCTGAAAAGTCATCACTGCATATTCATGGTGAACTTGATGTCATTTGACCACCACCCAAATTAATGGTTAAGATTGTGTCCCTTCATGTCCCTTTAATCTACTTAGTATGCGCAAGTTCTTTATTCACAGTACTGTTTATGATATAGTTTGTTTGTTTATTTGTTTGTTTTATGCATTTTCTAATTTACAGTTTGACAAGAAAAGTGGAAATTTCAGTCTTTAATTAAAAAAAGGTTTAATGATTGGCAACGTTCACATTCTGACTTCTGAGATAGTTTGCATGTGCTGGTTCAAATTGGGTTTTTTTGTGTGTATTTGGCTTAATAAATGACAGTAAATGTGTCATTTATAATAACAGGTGGTCTATGCTATTATGTGAGCAAAAACAATCTTATCTCTTCATTTTTTTTAGAAATATTTAGAAAAGCTATTGAGTCTATTGAGTTTTCTGAAATAATTCTGAAATGCTGATTCAGTGCTTGAGTAAAAATAAAAAAGTGAATAAAAAAAGTGTTAAAGGAGAGCATACCGATTTTATTAATGCAATTTTGGTTGCAGTGTAAAAGAATTTTCGGTCAAATTTAACATCCTTGTTGAATAAAATTATTTATTTCTTATATTTAAACAGTAGTCCAAATATAAGCAAAAGAAATATGCAAAAAAAACTTTTTTTAAATAACAAAGAAAATACAATTATGAAATTCTATTTTTATGTATCATTTTTAGTCTATCATATTTTATCAATATTATATCATAAATTTGACATCAATACATCATATAATTGCCTTTCTTTCTTTCTTTTAATGTATTTAAAAAGGTAATAAACATGCATGTTTAATTATTGTAAATGAATTGGCTAAATGCAATTACTGTTTTTACCTCTTGAGCTTCTCAAAAGTATTGTATAACCACTACCAGGGCACGAGCAAGCTCCGCTGGAGCTCTAGGCAAATGACAAGAATAATGCCCTCAAACCAAAACTTATGCCGCCTTCAATCTGAAAAAGCGGGTAGGGGGGCGGAGCTGGGTGGAGCTGGGCAGCTGTCTAGGCCGCCTCTATGGACACGCAGGCCCTGACCACTACATTATTATTTTGATTATTACTTTTATCCTTCTCAAAATTCAGCAATAGCACTGCTGTCCTGTGAACTTTCCTCCTCACCCCGCAGGCTCAATCTATGCTTTTAAATGTACCTTTGAAAATATTCTTTCATGTGAACTGTCCTCCTAAAGGTCTTAAATATGACAATGAGAATCTGTAAAAAAAAAAAAAAAAAAAAAACTTTGTTCTTTTCAGATGTATCATTATTTTTGACCACATGTGAGTGTGAGAGAACTGAAAAATTAAGATCACATATGAGCTCTCACAATGCTTTTCTCTCTCCACCACAGTCACATATCCCTGGACTCTTTCCCTCGGCTGGATCCTCCTCCACCCACTGGCAAAAAGCGTCTCCCGCGTGCCCTGAAGACCACCCAGGACATGATGATCTCCTCAGACCCTGTCGTGGCCTCCCCAGAATCCTCCTTCATCTCCTCGCCTGACAAAACCTCCAAAGAGAAAGCCGAGCTCCAGCCTGAAGAGTCCAACATCGAGAAACCTTCAGTAGCAGACGTCGACAGCCAGATGGAGAAGAAGCCCAGCGTAGAACTGAAAAACAAGCCCACATCTGCGGTGACGGATGAGACAAATTCAGAGGACGTGGATCAGTCGCAGATGCTTCTCTCAGTTCCAGATCTCATTCACAAAGACAATCTGGACCCAAAGAAACTGGCCAATTCAGAAACCAGAATGGCTTCCACTCCATGTCCAGGGAAAGGCGGCTGCCGGATCAGCGTCACTGAAGGGGAATTAATGGAGAACGGCACTGTGGATTATCGAACCCTCAGCCTGGACAACGAAGAACCACATCCTGACCTGCTGTCGTTTGAATAAAGATTACAGATTTCCAGGAATCCACCATTTAAACTCCTTTCACTTTAGCATTTCATATTTTGCCTTCATAGCAAAGTACCGCTGATTGTACTTAGTCATTTCATAGATATAATTATTCAAATCATAAAAATCACTATTGTTTTTAATCATAGTAAAAGATTGTATTTTAAAGTATTTGTGGACCTGTACTCTAAAACAACACAAGTTAACAGAAACCAAAGTCAATGCACTGCAAGCTGGTTTTAGTTTAGTATTTGTTGACTTTTTTTCCAGTAGAATTTTCCAGATGATTTACTTGAGAAGCAACACTGCATACGCTGTTACGACTTGTTTTCGTTATTTGTTGAATAGTAATGCTGCAGTAAGACATTTATAACGTTATAATGTTAAGATTTCTCTCATGTAAATGTTGTTTGTTTTTGACTTTTCTAGTCATCAAATAACATCCGAAATAGTCTTCCGAAAACATTCAGTATCCACACAAAGTTATTCAGTGTAAGCATTTTAAGCATTGAAAATAGTAAACAATTTTTACTGAGCACCAAATCAGCATGATTAGCATGATTTCTGAAGAATCTTCATACTGAAGATTGAAATATTCTTGTAGTAAGCTTTTAAATGCTGTTTTTGTTTATTCTTGATATTAGAAGCAAACATTTCACAGTAAGACTTTTGATCAAATAATCTTCAGCTTTTAAAACCCCAAAATGATTTTTTTGAAAACAAGTCTTAATTATGCAGTGTTGTGCATTTTGTGTATAAAAAAAGATGTACATCTATCTTGTTTGAAAGATGTTTTGTGGTATTTTGCTGGAAAATTAGACAAGAAAAACTAAAGGCATAGTTCACCTAAAAATGCTGTTAGTTTACTTATTCTCAGATCATCCAAGATCTTGGTGACCATTTTCTTAATAGAACATTCATAGAACAGATTTCGTGATCCTTAATTAATTAATTCATTCTTCTTCTTATCCCTTTATTAATCTGGGGTCACCACAGCGGAATAAACCGCCAACTTATCCAGCATATGTTTTATGTGGCGGATGCCCTTCCATCTGCAACCCATCTCTGGGAAACATCCACAGACACTCATTCACACTCATACACTACGGACAATTTAGTCTACCCAATTCACCTATAGCACGTCTTTGGACTTGTGGGGGAAACCGGAGCACCCGGAGGAAACCCACGCAACCACGAGAAGAACATGCAAACTCCACACAGAAATGCCAACTGACCTAGCCGAGGCTCGAACCAGCGACCTTCTTGCTGTGAGGCGAACGTGCTACTCACTATGCCACCGTGGCACCCCTTAATAATTCATAAAATACAATTGCCACTCATTCATTCATTTGCTTTCCTTCGGCTTTGTCTTCTTATTCATCAAGGGCTGCCAAAGTGGAACGAACCGCCAACTAATCCAGCATATGTTTTATGCAGCGAATGCTCATCCAGCTGCAATCTAGTACTGGGAAACACCCATATGCTCTCGCATTCACACATGCACTCATTGCCTAGGACCAATTTAGTTAATCCAATTCACCTATACTACATGTTTTGGGACTGTGGGGGAAACCGGAGCACCTGAAGGGAAACCCCGCGACCACAGGGAGAACATGCAAACTCCACACAGCTGCCACTTTGAAAGTAAAAAAAAAAAAAAACATACTTGAATGAACACCAGCGGCTCAGGATGCTACATTGCCATATTTTGAAGCAAAACGTTCAATGTGTCGATAGCCATTGGCTAAAGATATTCTTTAATATTCTTCAAAAAAATAACTTCATTGTTGGCACTGATGGCCTTCTGAGTGTTGTGCCTGAGTATTTGGCGCCTTTCCACTTCAAGCATCCCGAGTTTGATCCCTTCACCTCTCTCACTGTGTTTCATTCGGAAGGGCTCATCCCTATGCCCTAATCTCTTTGAAGGGTGAAAGTATTGAGGAGTTAGTACATGGGGATGAGCCCTTCCGAATGGAAACATCTTATCTGCGCAAAAGATCATGATGGTCTCAAATGTCCATCAGTTTGGAAACCCTTATTCCAAAAGCCCTTCAAAGTGGTCAGTTTTGAGTTCTTCGATTTGGAACAACACTTTAATATGGAGGCTATGATTGTTTTTACTCAAAACATTTCCAAAAATCATCTTCAAACTTCTTAAATTTTAACCAATGAACAAGTCATCAAGGAAATAAATCAACAGCAAATTATCATTTTTGGGTGAACTCTCCCTTTGATAGTAGACTCAGTTTGCAGTGTTACTATAATACCTCCAAAGCTGTCTTTGCGGTGTCATAAGTGGGCAGCATTTCACGTCTTACACTTGTCTTTTCTTTGATTCATATCAATTTTAGCAGCGTGAGATATATAGTTCACTACTTGAATCGTTTCATGAGCTCTCTGAACTTGTGCTGAATGGCATTATCAGTATGAGCAAGTCCACCCGTATATACTGCTTCCATCTTGTTTTGACACTAAGTGATCTTTACATCCATTCTCAAAAAAAAAAATGGTTTTGGATCTTTTGTAAGTGCTAATGGTCAAGGTGATGATGGTTAGAGGAATGTCTGTAACGAGGCTCAGTCAACATGAAAGTATGCAGAAGACTTCAGGAATGCTATAACTCGACACTAATCTCCATCCTCGTCCTCTTGTTTGTGTAGACAGTCCGACTCCCATGACATTCTCTCAGACCTGCTCTTTATCCCACACAATGGCTCTTCTGGAAAGATTTTGGGATGTTGTGTTGCATTCAACGGCGCTATTTGACCTACCGTTATTTATGTGCTCCCATGCTGCGTTTGTGTACAGATGATGTACTGAAATGTCATTTGTCACTTATGGAATCTCACAATAAGACTTGTATGGCTTAACATGATGTAAATAATGTCAGAATTATGTGTTAGAAAACACATTTCTTCTAAAACACATTCATTTTGGATTATGGGAGCTGCAGTTATTATGTGCAGTGCTTGATGGCAAATGATTGCATATGATGAGGCAAAGAAAAAATATATATGATGTCGCATCGAGGGGCTTTTGGCTGCAAGTTTCAGTCATAGGGCAACAAGAGAAGAAATGTAAGTCTTAAATACCATTGATTTTCTTCCCCCACAGAGTCAAAACACCCCTAGATATTGAGTGAAATCTGCACTGTGAAACCGCAGAGACCAAAAATGCGAACCGCTAAACAACTTGTCTACATCTGTCTGTTTTGCTGCATCAGCCATAACTGGAGAACACTGTACACATAAAGGTGCTGTATGTGAGTTTTTGAATCTTCTAAAACTTACAAATACAAAGTATTTGCAGATACTTAAAAAAAAAACATGCTTGTTTATCTGAAAAACAACGCCAAAGTCAGTTATTCTCCTTTGTAAATGCGTGTTCCGTGTCGGAACGTCTGTCTTTGTTTTGGTCTGGGTAACTCCGCCCTGTGTCACTTTACCCAATTATATTTCAGCACACTGGGGCCCCATTTACACTAATGCGTTTTCGTTTTAAAACGCATAAGTTTAGCTACGGTTACGCCATCCGTCCACACTACGCCGGAGTTTTCGAGCCCCGAAAACGGAGCGTTTTGGAAACGCTGGAGAGGCCGTTTTCATTCTAAAACGCTGCTGTCTCAGTGTGGATGGTGGAAAATGAGGACCTCTGAAAACGGAGGCATGGCTGCAGATTCGCTACTCGATTGGGGCTTTTGTGTCATTGCGTAACCTTCCCTTATTCGTCAAGCCCCTATCACATGACTATAACGCCACCGGAAGACGGCAGACCAGCCTTCACTGTAAACAACATGGACAGAAATGGGAGCGTTGTTTGCACTATTGTCTGTTTTAGACGCCATTGTGCAGTTAAACTCTGCCTTTTTTTACTACAACAGCTGCATATATTCGCAAGAGGCAAGCTACTGTTCGAGCACTCGCTAATCGCTCGCGTTTCAAGCAGCGTAAGCCCTATTTAGAATGTCGAGCGAGATACATGCTTCCTGTTTATACTTGTACGCGCATGCCCAGAGTGCACGAATGGTCACGTGATATACGTTTTTGGTGGCGTAGTGTAGACGGAGATATGTTCAGAAACACTGGGTGAAACGTTAGTGTGGACACGGATCGTTTTCATGCTAAACGCCGTTTTAAAACTAAAACGCACTAGTGTAAACGGGGCCTGGGTTGCCTCGGTGGAAAACACATCGTATTTCGTTTCATTCATGAAGGTTTTCTCAATGTATGCAAAAATGGAGGACAGCAGCAGCCTCTGAAATGAGATTCAGAGTTATAAAAATCCACATAAAGCATTTTATTATTTTTTTAAACAGTTCATATATTACAAATGTAAACATTATCTGATCAGCTTACAGGGTAAGGTTCAATCTTCAGGCATGCCGTTGAATCAGATTAGGCCGGTGTCCTGTAGATTTTAGCTCCAACTTGCCTCAACACACCTGCACGGTTGTTTCTAGAAAGCCTAGTAAGAGGCTGATTAGCTAGCCCAGGTGTGTCTAATTGGGCTTGGAACTAAACCTTGCTGGACACTGGCCCTCCAGGTCCGAGTTTGTGCACCCCTGGATTAGACTATCAGCATTTCACTCCAAAAAAAAAGTTTCGATAGTTTTCTTAAAATGTAAGTAATATCATTACGCCTACTGCAGCCATGGCATGGCAGGAAAGTTCCTTGATTATCACTCCGGAATAAGATTATAGTTCCTAGATACGTTAGCCTAGAAAATAGCAATTTTGCATTGTCTTAGTACACAATGTAACTACAAAAGAATTCAAGGTTTAAATATTGCAAAATTATCAAAAAATTTTCAACTATCAAAAAAGGTTTTTTGAACGAGATGCTAATGGTCTAATCCAATTGAATGGTTTATGCTAAGCTAAGTTAAAAGTGGCGGCCACAACTGGAGATGGGCTGAATTGCCTCAAACCTGTAAAACTCACTTGTTTAATTCTAAGGGTGTTGTAAAATAAGCCTATTTGCATTTTAAAAATAATACAAATTGTAGTGTTCCTTTAAGCCATGCAAGTCTTAATACCTGGGGTTCCTTTTAAAGGTGGAGTATGTAGATTCTGCACTAGTGGCAAAAATAAGCCTATTTTCATCATTTGCAAACACTTATTACACTCACCTTTTGCAAAGGATACACATTAGTTAGATTATTCTTATGTGTTCATTATTTTTTTGTTTTATTTTGGGCTAGCATGTTGCAAAAGATACACGGTTGAAATTCAAACATTCCATCAAGTTCATCCATCTTTTTAAAATCACAGATAGTATTTATCCTCGTTTTACCCTGATGGCTTTTCATACTTGGGGAAGACTTTTGAATTTTTCAACTTCTGTTAGCAAATCTGAATTTTTATTTTTCCTTTTTTTCTTCTTCTTTTTGACTCAACCCTCCTGCTGCTGCAGCCACACATACTTCACCTTTAAAGCTGCAGGTCTTGGATGCAATAGCCAATATACATTATCAGAGATGGCCGAATGTAAGTTTGAGTTTGTCATGAGTGTATTACCATTGTAACACTAATTACCTTTTATACGCCTTAAGAATGTCTTTTTGTACCACATTTCGGTTCCACTACTATTGTGATATCATGTGTGCAATGATACGTAACTCATAATAGTGTCAACACTAAAATGAGAATACAAAGTGGAGCAGGTGATGAACTAACATGGACCACTGATACTATATTACTGCACCGTCTGATATGAAGTCAAAGTATTTTACTGCATTTCATGTGAATATGTGTGCTGGTGAAACGACAGCAGAATCAGTGGAAGAAACTGATATTTATCTTTAGCTTTTTAATTAAGACGGTTCTTGATGGCGAACTTGACAGGAATGTTGTTCGTAATGTTTCTTTGTGTGATGCTTTATGTGTTTCGTTTCAGTCAAAGTGGTCTTATTGTCACGTTTGTTTGAATGGAGAAAAACAATTGAAGGAAAAACGCATGTTATATGAAGGTTTATGAGTGCACTGAGATGTATTTAGAGAAGTTGGGTATATTAAAGCGATTTCACATTAAACAAACTGTCTATTCATGATGCAAGGCAAGTTTATTTATATAGCACATTTCATACACAGTGGCAATTCAAAGTGCTTTACATAAACAGAAATAAAATTGAAGTATAAGAAAATTAAAACAAAAAATAAAAAAACCTGATAAAAACAGATTAAAATGAGTTAAGACAAGTTATAAAAGAATGAAAAGAAAAGAAAGACACAATAGTGCGATCTGTCGGACGTAGCACAGTGCTCATTCAGTAAAGGCACAGCTAAACAGATGTGTTTTCAGTCTTGATTTGAATGTGCCTAATGTTGGAGCACATCTGATCATTTCTGGAAGCTGATGCCAGCAGCGGGGGGCGTAATAGCTGAAAGCAGATTCACCCTGCTTTGACTGAACTCTTGGAATTTCTACTTTATATGATCCTAAAGATCTGAGTGATCTATTAGGTTTGTATTCAGTGAGAATATCTGTAATGTACTGAGGTCCTAAGCCATTCAGTGATTCATAGACCAGTAGTAATACAGTCTGGGTAACTTGATTTTTCAGGAATAGGGTTTTATGCTACTTATTTTTTATACAAAGTTGTTTGCTGGAATGAACTTACAATGTCTATGTCAAACTATCAAATTGTTCCCCGAAATATAAAAATGCAGAAGAAAAAACATTTTCTTGGCGTCAGACCATTTAAGATTAAGACCTTTTTTCTTCTTCTTCAGCAAATCATTTTTAGCTGAAACAATGATTCATGAAATGCAACAGAAATTAGTAATTTACCACACAGCTCACTATGTCAAGGCAAAGAAAGAAAAATAATAATAATAACAATATATATTTTTTATTATATATCGTCACCTTAGAATTATAAGGTTCTATCTGACATTTTTGTCAAAATTGAGTTATTAACATATTTTTATTAATTGACAACTTATATACATTATGGGGTGTTTTTATAAGTTGTTTACATTTTATGACTTTTTATTTAAAAAACGAATGTTACACACGTACTGTTTGCTATGGAAGGAGAAAACTTTGAAGCTCAATATCTCAAAATCATTCAGAACGCAGATAGAACCTTAGAATTCCAAGGTGACGATACAAAAGTTTACTGTGTAATTTACAAAAGTTGTTAACAGTTGCACTCTGTATTTCATATCATTAAATATCATGTAAACCTAAGAGCTGCTTTATTCACTTACCTCTGTTTTACCTTCACACTAGTATTATTCCCCTTTTTAATGAAAGAAGCAGAGGCTTAGACCACAGTTTAGCACAGTTACAGTTAACATTGTCCACTTAACTTATATTTACAGCACAGCTTTAAAGTAAGATTAAGTAAACTCATTATCCCTTTTTAATTCTCATTGTCATGCTTTATCTTAATGTACAATTCACGTTATTTACAACCCATTAACTAAGATTTTTGGTATTGGATTAGAGATGTGGAGTAAGATCATTCTTTATAAGTACAAATATACAGTTCATATCTTAGTAATAGGCAGGTAATAATCCAGTAGTAAATGGTGTGAATTGTTGCCTAATCTAAAATGTTTGCATAAATCTATCAACTAAGAATTCAAAATGTTTTTATAGTTTGTTAAGTCCAAATACCTCAAAATAGACTGAGTTTTTATGCTGTAAAGCATTTTATTTTTCTTTCCACCTATATTGAACTTAAAAACTGGTGTAACAAGAAGCAAAATGCTGGTTTCCACATGATCGATTTGTGGGAATCACAAAGGAATTAAGGTCACCTATTATTATAATTTTTTTTACAAAAATTTGTGGATTGAACATAAAACAATACTGTAAAAAATAAAAAGTTGAGTTAACTTAAAATTGTAAAGCAACCAGCTGCAAAGAAATTTTGAGTTTATTAAGCTTCAGTGTTTGAAGTTGTGCCAAATTATTTTTTTAAGTTGACTACAAAAAGCTGGTTTAAGTCAGTTATGGAATAATTTGGCACAACTTCAAACACTGAAGCTCAATAAATTCAAAATTTCTTTGCAGCCAGTTGCTTTAAAATTTTAAGTTAACTCAACTTTTTATTTTTTGAAGATATGGAGAGATCTAAATTTAAAGTCTCCTCAACTGAATTTTTTACTTTCATTGAACAAACAGTTCCAAACATGCAGTTGAATCATTTTTATGAGTAAATTCAACTCTGAATTCAAAATGTCCACCTTACTTACAATTTTAAACTGAGTTAACAATTTGTAAGTTGGATTTTTTACAGTGAATTAAGTTGTCCACACCCTAAAAAAATATGTAGTTTGAACAAGCAGCAGTCGTCATGAATACAGTTTGACACTGACTTTGGAGCAGTGGGTGGGGTCTTCATCTTGTCCACTGTCTGTTGTGGTCATATCCTGTGTTTTACAGTTTCTTTTCCTAAAACATGACCTTGTGTCCTATTGATCACTGCCAGACAGACATCCTGTTTAGACTGGCTCATGGAAGCATGAAAGCTATGAAGAAAAGACGTTGTGGTATGGGGTTGATAATGGAATGAAGTCAGGTTTGGACATATGTTGTCATTCTTTTGTCGCTTTGCTTCAAACACCTCTCACCTTTTGATTTTGCAATTGTTACTGGTGTTTTACACTAAGTTGTGCTTGTGATTCAGTATATTATGAAATAAATGTGATTCGGGCAAAGGGCAAACTATTGCTTTTGACTTATTTGGTTGTATGTTGTGTATTTGTACAGTGCGTTTTATTTCTTAAATTTGTACTGACTATTGGGAGAAGTGAGCAATATTTTCTATTTTTAAGAAATGATGTTACTTACTCCCAGGACCATTACAGTTTTTCTCAGATGCTTTTCCACAGCGGAATGAACCGCCAACTTATCCAGCATTTGTTTTAGGCAGCGAATGCCCTTCCAGCCGCAACCTCTGGGAAACATCCATGCATTCTCATTCACACACATACACTACGGACTTATTTGTCATGTAACTTAGCTTACCCAATTCACCTGTACCGCATGTCTTTGGACTGTGCAGGACACCGGAGCACCCAGAGGAAACCCATGCAACCACGGGGAGAACATGCAAACTCCACACAGAAATGCCAACTGACCTAGCCGAGGCTCGAACCAGCGACCTTCTTGCTGTGAGGCGACAACACTACCTACTGTGCCACCGTGTCGCCTATTTACAAAACATTTTCATAATTTTATCAAATTTGTTTGACAGATTTTGACAACTAGTTCAACATTTTTGTATGAAATGGCTCAAGTATTGAGATGAGGACCATCAGTTTTATATGGAATGACTATTCAGCACTCTCCGTGGTTGCGTGGGTTTCCTCAGGGTGCTCCGGTTTCCCCCACAAGTCCAAAGACATGTGGTACAGGTGAATTGGATAGGCTAAATTGTCCGTAGTGTATGAGTGTGAATGTGTGTGTATGGATGTTTCCCAGAGATGGGTTGGGGCTGGAAGGGCATCTGCTGCGTAAAAAATATGCTGGATAAGTTGGCGGTTGATTCCGCTGTGGCGACCCCGAATTAATAAAGGGACTAAGTCGACAAGAAAATGAATGAATGAATGACTATTCAGCATTCACAAGTTAAGTTAATTTTGACTGACATGACATAAGCAGGCGCCACGGTGGCCTATTGGTTAGCACGTTCGCCTCACAGCAAGAAGGTCGCTGGTTCGAGCCTCGGCTGGGTCAGTTGGCATTTTTGTGTGGAGTTTGCATGTTTTCCCCGTGTTCGCGTGGGTTTCCTCCGGGTACTCCGGTTTCCCCCACAAGTCCAAAGACATGCGGTAAAGGTGAATTGGGTAGGCTAAATTGTCCGTATAGTGTATGAGTGTGAATGTGTGTGTATGGATGTTTCCCAGGGATGGGTTGCGGCTGGAAGGGCATCCGCTTCGTAAAAATATGCTGGATAAGTTGGCGGTTGATTCCACTGTGGCGACCCCGGATTAATAAAGGGACTAAGCCGACAAGAAAATGAATGAATGAATGACATAAGCAAGTGATAATGTTATAAAACAGCAGAGAGTTGTATGAAAGCAACTGATGCATGTCCAAAAGTATGAGAAACTGCACAAATGACTAATTGTTTTTAGAAATGGATTAACTGTTGTGCAAATGTAAATACTGTTGTGATAAATGCACCAAAGTGACTAAGAAAAACTGTAATATCGAAGTTGATATTTAGCTGCACCATGTTAGTGTTTCATAGCCTCTAATTTTTTACAAGGTGTGTCTTTAGCCCAATGCTCAAGCCCATACACTACCATACACTACACAGGACAACAGGACATACACTACCCAATTCCCCTATACAACATGTCTTTGGACTTGTGAGGGAAACCAGAGCACCTGGAGGAAATCCACCGGAACATGAGGAGAACATAAAAAAATGTTATTCGATAAAAATACATTTATTTAATATATATATATATATATATATACAGTATGTCACAAAAGTGAGTACACCCCTCACATTTCTGCAAATATTTATTTATATCTTTTCATAGGACAACACTGCAGAAATGATTCTTTGACACAATGAAAAGTAGTCAGTGTAAAGTTCGTTTAGCAGTGTAAATTTAGTGTCCCCTCAAAATAACTAAAAATACAGCTAATAATAGCTGAACCCCTGGCAACAAAAGTGAGTACACCCCTAAGAAAAAAATTGAAAAGTTTATATTTTGTGCGGCCACCATCATTTTCCAGCATGACTTTAATTCTCTTGGACATGCGGTTGACCAGAGCTTCACAGGTTGCCACTGGAATCCTCTTCCACTCCTCCATCACAACATCACCAAGATGGTGGACATTTCACACCTTGTGCTCCTCCACCTTCCTTTTCAGGATGCCCCAGAGGTGTTTTAAGGGGTTTAGGCCTGAAGACATGCTTGGCCAGTCCATCACCTTTACCCTGAGCCACTTTAGCAAGCCAGTGAGGTGTGTTTGGGGTCATTATCATGCTGAAACACTGCTTTATGGCCCAGTTTCCGGAAGATGGGGATCATGCTCTGCTTTAGTATGTCACAGTACATGTTAGAATTCATGTTTCCCTCATTGAATTGTAGCTTCCCAATGTCAGCAGCACTCATGCAGTCCCACACGATGACACTCCCACCACCATGTTTAATGATAGACAAGACACACTTGTCTTTGTACTCCTCACCTGGTTGCCACCACACACGCTTGACACTATCTGAACCAAATAGGTTTATCTTGGTCTCATCAGACCACAGGACATGGTTCCAGTAATCCTGGTCATTAGTTTCGATGTCTGCGGCAAATTGTTTGCGAGCTTTCTTGTGCATCGTCTTTAGAAGAGGCTTCCTTCGAGGACAACCATGCAGACCAATTTGGTGCAGTGTGCGGCGTATGGTCTGAGCACTGACAGGCTGACCTCCCATCCCTTCAATACCTGAAGCAATGCTGGAAGCACTCATCCGTCTGTTTTTCAAAGACAATCTTTAGATGTGACACTCAGAACGTGCACTCAGCTTCCTTGGCTGACCATGGCGAGGCCTGTTCTGAGAAGAACCTGTCCTCTTAAAGCATTGAATGGCCTTGGCTGCAGCACAGTTTCAGAGTGTTGGCTATCTTCTTAAAGCCTAGGCTATCTTTATGCAAAGTAACACTTTGTTTTTTCAGGTCTTCTGAGAGTTGTTCGTCAAGAGGTGCCATGTTGAACTGTCAGTGGCCAGGTTGAGAGAGTGGAAGAGCTTTCATACCAAATTTAACTCACCTGCTATCTGGAAACACCTGAGACAGTGTAAAACTAATAAGTCGCATGACACAGGGGAAGGAAAATAACTAACTGTGCTCAATTTGTACATTTTCACTTAGGGGTGTACTCACTTTTGTTGCCAAGGGTTCAGCTATTATGGGCTGTATTTTTAGTTATTTTGAGGGGACACTAAATTTACACTGCTAAACTAACTTTACACTGACTGCTTTTCATTGTGTCAAAGAGTCATTTCTGCAGTGTTGTCCTATGAAAAGATATAAATAAATATTTGCAGAAATGTGAGGGGTGTACTCACTTTTGTGACATACTGTATATATATATATATATATATATATATGTATTTTTGCTATTCTATTACATCACATTTCACAGAACAAGAATTGTATGAATATAGGGCAAAAGTAGTATTGAAGTTTGTCTTCTACACTATCAGTGAAAGTGTTAAAATGAGGAATTAAAATATTAACACTGTCACAAGAAGGAGTACTGAGACCAGAACTGTGAGTATGAATGACAGCTTTTGATAAGATGATGTAAACGGGTAAATATGGCAACAGGTAAAGTCTGTTCTCTTGCAGGTGGATGAGCAGTGGAACAGGATGGAATGAACCAGAGACTGATGGTGTTGAATTGGCACACTACCAGGAGAGAGCCACACTAGAAGGAGAGACACCGACTCTGTAGATAAACTGGACCAGACCAGGTATGTGTAACAGATAGCTAATAGGAATTACTGACAGGCTGAGTTTGTCCTTCTCAAGTGCAACAAGGCTAGACACTAAGGCCCCGTTTACACTAGTGCATTTTAGTTTTAAAATGGTATTTAGCATTAAAATGATCCGCAACCACACTAGCGTTTCACCCAGCATCTCTCAACAGATCTCCATCCACACTACGGCACCAGAAACGTATATCACGTGACCATTCGCGCACTCTGGGCATGCGCGTTCAAGTATAAACAGGAAGCACGCGTCTCGCTCGGCATTTGGTTATTGTTAGTCAACAAACACTGGTTGAACGATGAACGTGATAGCAAAGAAAGCAAGAGAGGTCTTTTTGTGGACAGACGAAGAGGTTGAGTTATTACTTAAAGTAACAAATGAATATAAAACATCCATGGCTATCGAAAATACAGTGTTTACAGAGAAGGCTGGTCTGCTGTCTTCCGGTGGCGTTATAGTCATGTGCACTTGACCAATGAGGGAAGGTTACGCAATGTTACGCCAATCTCAGCAGCCACGCCTCTGTTTTCAAAGGTCTCCGTTTCTCTCTATCCACACTGAGACAGAGCAGCAGCGTTTTAGAATGAAAACGGCCTCTCCAGCTTTTCCAAAACGCTCCGTTTTCGTGGCTCGAAAACTTCGGCGTAGTGTGGACGGATGGCGCAACCGTAGCAAAACTTATGCGTTTTAAAACGAAAACGCATTAGTGTAAACGGGGCCTGAGTGAGGTCATGAAATCGTGCTGATTGGGGTGACTGTGAACGGGGTGAATCATGTGACTGGGAGTAGGGAGAACCTGGCCTCGCTGTGACAAACGAAGGTCAGTTGTATAGCAACCATTTACTTCATTCATTCATTTTCTTTTCGGCTTAGTCCCTTTATTAAATTAGGGGTCGCTATCCAGGACAAGTTCTACGCAGTAAATGCCCTTCCAGCGCAACCCAACACTGGGAAACACCCATACACTCTTGCATTCACACACATACACTACAGCCAATTTAGCTTATTCAATTCACCTATAGCACATGTCTTTGGACTATGGGGGAAACCGGAGCACCCGGAGGAAACCCACACGAACACCTGGAGAACATGCAAACTCCACACAGAAATGCCAACTGACCCAGCTGGGGCTTGAACCAGTGACCTTCTTGCTGTAAATCGATCGTGCTACCCACTGCACCACTGTGACGCCTTCCAAGACTTAAAGTGCCACGAAACCCCCCTGTCTCAGCAGGGTGTTTTCACACCTGCAGTCTAGAAAAGCTCAGGAAAGTGGGTGTGTCCAGCTCTGTTTAGGTGGGAGTGTCAGGGGAGGGAAAGAGGGAAGGTTTTGCGTAAAAAAGGGAGTTTCCATTTATGCACGCGCTCATATTCAAACAGGCAAAACAAACACAGACGCAGGGGGAGAAAGACAGTAACTGTTTACATGGACGTCAGTCATCCATTTATTTGCCAAATTATTGAATTGTCGACTTTAACGGCTGTTTGGCACTTATACTTTTATCCAGGAACATTTCCTGCATGTCCCCTATTTTAATGGAGCGTTTAATACCGCGCGGCGTAAGGAAGAAATAAAAACCCCTCCGCATTTCTCGGCAATTCAGATGCACTCTGTAAGAAAGCCGTGTGTGAATACACTCTCCTGTCACAAAATGCGGCAAAAATTCTACACGAAAGTAGAGTAACGTGCTGTAAACTCAGTAACAGTTCTAATCATTTTGACTAAGGTCTGTCTTTAAACACTGAAAGAGTCCTGCTGAGGATACGAATTAATTTTGCCTCTGAATAAATAAACAAACAAAGAGCGATGATCGCTAACCATTTATGTAGCGGCGTGTGTTTTAAAAGGAGACGAGCAGCACGCATGGGAGTCCAGCTGCGCTCTCATAGCGGGAAATGTACAGTAAACAAAACCTTCGTTGCAGCACATAAACACAAAACTGGCGACCTGTGTCCCCAAACAATTGTTCTTCTTCCACTTGCTTTGGCAACACAACGTGGCGTCTCTGCTGTCTGGACACTGCAACAGGTACAAACAATCCTCGAAGCGATCTTGCATGTTAATGAAGCTGCACCGCGTACACAATAGAGCGCGTTGATTAGTTTCGAACCAAGTCTTTCTCGTGAATTAATGCCGCACACTCAGAGACGTCACGATGCACTCGCCGGTACAGACGTCCACTCTCCATGCTGGAATACACGCATGGAACTCATCGAGTGACGCAGTTTCAAAAATTTGTTTCAAACCAGAAGAACAAATTTGCTTGAAAAAACGCAAAAACAACAAATTTTCACTCTTTAGCCAAATATATGTGTCCTAATAGTGTTTACAGCAGCGTGAGACACATATATGACTGTCAACAGCTCAAAAATGTGTTTTGGTGTTTCGTGACCCTTTAAACACACTTAGGATGTACTTCTATATAAATAATTATCCTGTAACAATGTTTGCAACATATACAGCACTTGTGCTAATTAATTATTTTTTAAGACAGTATTTTGTTTTTACTTTATTTTAATACAATTTTTACACAGCCCTCGTACAAGAGATGTCTTTCAAAAGCTAAAAAAGAAACAAATTCTACTGACACCAAACCGTTAGTTATTTTGGACAATGTAACTACAGAGAATTGCTGACATTGAGAGTTTGGATGAAATGAGACATATTTCAGAATGGACAGATCTGCTGTTATCAGGCTTCTCGGGGAAGCGAGGGATACTTTAATTTAGTAGAGGATTTCTTTCAGGATGTGAAGAATGTATTGTCAGAATTAATTTGGTGTCCTTGTACATCTCGCTGGGATCTGAAGCATCTGTGATCTGTGTTCACCCTTGAATATTTAACCTGCTGTATCCCAAATGATTCTGCTCTGAAGACCAAAAGTGTCCTTTACACCATGTTTAGAAGTTACTATTGTTTCAGTATAACTTTGAATATATGTTATTAGCAAGTTGATGCATTTTAAAACTAATACTGTACAATCAATAGAAGTAAATAAGAAACACTGCTTGATTTCACTCTCACTAGTACAGTTCAACCCAAAATACAAATGTGTTACTTTCTTGATCAAACTGAAGGTTTCAAGTCATAAGATCATCAGGAGCAATGGAAATTAATTTTGTATTGCATGTAACTGTTGGATTTTTTTTTACTTGTATTATATGACTCAACAAGGACCACATTTTCAGCTAAAAAGAAACGTCTCTAGTGTTCTACTTGGTCTAGTGTTCTACTTGGATGGTCTGACATTGAGGAAAATATGACTATTTTTCGCTTTTACTGATGATTGATTATGAAGCACGTTTGACATGCTGTCCCTGGAGAGAGCCCTGAGATCATAAGATCCTCGAGCCCTGTGCTCCCTCCGTTTGTAGGGTGAGAGGGGAGTTTGAGCTCAGGTAGACCTTGAGAACTCCCCTGCTTGTTTAAGGCTAATGGCAATTAGGGATTGCTGATTTAGAGCTCATCGATGGTGCTGATTTGGTTTGGTCAATTCACCTACATTCACCTGTATGTCACATGTCTTTGGACTGTGGGAGGAAACTGGAGAACCCAGGGGAAATCCACGCTAGCACGGGGAGAACATGTAAACTCAGAAACATCTACTGGCCAGGAAAGGACTCAGACCAGTGACTTTCTTGCTGTGAGACAACAGTGCTAACCACTGGACTTCCGTGCTGCCCTGTCAAGGAAAAGGAAGGAGGAGTAGAGGTGGAAGGGGGGATTCTTCAAGACAATGACTAAGTTAAGAAACTCTGGTTACTTATAGTGTTAGGAATCATCCGATTGGTGAATCACACATTGCTAATGTAAGGAAGGCTAAGTCTCTCCTTAATATTAAACCCTGGGAACTGTTATGGAATTCCACAAGACACAGGACTACAAGAATTGTCAGGAACTAAAACAATAAACTTTCTAATCTGAGAAGATGATCAGGAAACCAGTTGTTCAACTATCCCAGTCACCCATACTGAGCCCCTCTCTCTGCCCTCGACTTTACCTCCTCCACCAGAGCAGCTCAGTCACATTACACACAGAATGTTTTCAATATGGTGCATCTCGTGGCTCTATATTCCTGTTTGGTATTATTTTAAATGTCTCTGTGTGATTGGTAAAGTGGTATAAATTTCATAGTAATAATTCACAATTTCCCTAATATCCATTAATTCGGGTTTTGGCTTTGATGAGCTTTGCCTGATGTTCCACTCCAGGTAAAATGGTCTTCACATCAACTCATGACCAGACAAGGGTCTTAATGATGCTTTTATTGTCTTAAATTTAAGATGGTTTATTGTGATTTGAGTATTTTAGGGAAAGGTGCAAAAGTGTCTGGGGGATCCTGTAGCCTGGATACCCCATTGCAGTGTGTGAGTGTCTGAGCTCTGCATCAAGGCGTATATGCTGCAACGTACTTCTACACAGTCAGGTATTAATCTCTAACTCTTAAATGTATCTTTGGGTAATTGATGTTGTGGATTTCTGAATTGGCTTATTTTGTTTAATTATGTGAATTGGAATCGAAAATCTTTGCCTGACAAATAGATTCTAATTCAGTAAATTCTTCTTTAACTCTAATATCTCCTGAAATCTTTGTAACTAGTAAATTGTTTAAGCTGATGTTTCATGCTCCGTTCTATGACCAGGATTAGGGACCAGCATTAGGGACCTGTTGATTTCTTACAATCACTGACATAGTAGCTAAATCAAATTGTATGTATGAGCAACCTACTTAAAGGAAATTACAGTTACATCCTCTGTTTAAGAACCAGAACTGGCAAGGCTGTGTCCGTGAGCAGATGTAACTGGCCAACATACTGACTCTAAGCGACTTCAGGTAAACGATGAACCATTAACTGAAAATAAGGATTTATTAGGTTAATCGATCTAAATTAGACCAAATCACAACCTGTAAGGTGATCAGCTTAGATTAGATGAATCTAAATTTAAATAATTTAAAATACGTGATCCTCTCGAAATTAGTTTAGAAATAAACACTTTTTTTCATTCATTTTTTCAATATTAGAAAACATATACATAAAAATATTTGATATGAAATTCTGGAATATTTTATATATATTACTTTTTCTGCAAATAAATGATCTAGGTAATATTAGTCTGATTTGAAATTTAATGACTGTTATCAGTAGTTTATGCTCTCTAAAAATCAATTTTTTACTTTACTTTAAAAAGCAAATTCTTAAAATTAGCACCAAGTTGATTTTACTTTTAAAAAAAGGTCAGTAAATCCATTGACCAAACTTCACTTTTAGAATTAGCCACATTTTTTTTACTTAATAATTATAAGGCAACAAGTTTGCTCTTTTTTTAAGTGAAGGTAACTAATCTCTTTTTACAGTGTAAATAAAGCTCCAATTTGACCATTTAATTCAAAATTTTCACATTTTACTTAAACCACATACAGTAAGGCAAGGCAAATTTATTTATATAGCACATTTCATACACAGTGGCAATTCAAAGTGCTATACATAAACAGAAATAAAATTGAAGTATAAGAAAATAAAAAGAAATAATAAAAAAACATAAAAACAGATTAAAATGAGTTAAAACAAGTTAGAATGGAGGAAAAAGAAAGACATAATAAGGCGATCTGTTGGACGTAGCACAGTGCTCATGCAGTAAAGGCACAGCTAACGTCAAATCCAATAATAACTTTAAAGCGGTCTCTTAATTTTGAGCTCCAGATCTGTATATCGTCCTATCAGCACTCTAATAAACACTTTAAAAATAGTTTAAAAACTATTTTAATCCCAGAGTAAAAGTTTTATATTTCCTGTTGCTCTTGTAGGAGGTATGAATCACGCAAATAAAGAGATGCAGTTTAGCCACTTAGCAGGGTTCCGGAACAGAAGAGGAAATACAACAGATTCCATAATGGCTAAAAAGAACTTATTATTTACAGAGAAAGATTTCCAAAAGCCAGTCTCGTTAATGGAGCAGGAAATGCAGCATCACACTCACGGAGCTTCTGGCAGTTCTGCAGGCATTGTTCAAAACTGTTCATGCTTACCTCTGAATCAATGCTTCCTGTTACACACTTTTACCACACTCACTTTTGGCAATACAGAGAACAGAAATGTCATCTAACAAAGATGTCACATTCATGAACAAGTTCCCATGAGCACAAAACATATGAAGCTTGCTACGAAGAAAATATGTTGGTCGAAAAAGAAAAAAAGAGCTGATTAAAAAATCTCCTAAAACAATAGTCTGTATGCTAATATGAGGGTTCTGAATTTACATGACAATTAACATCTTAATAAGGTGGCCTAAAACCTCTTGTAGGCCTACTTTGACAAGCATAACTGCCTAATTGCCTACATGTATAATTTATTCTTAATAGTGCTGAATATTAATTCAAAAGGAAACGGATGACCCGCTATAATTTATACAGATGAATGCATGGATGAAGAAATGATTATTGTTAACACCATATTTCATTTGCAAGAGTTTAACCTTTCTGACTCCTCTTGGTCTGTAATGTCTTGTTTAAAAATGAACATTTATTTCAACCAACATCTTTTTTCATCGTAAACCTGGAACTCATTCATAAAATATGGATATGCACAGATCTGATTTTGTGCTAAAATCCACGCCAATATATCCCACTCAAGATAATTTGTGATTCGTTGGTTTGACCTCTGGAACCTCTGGATTCCTTTACTCCCATCAGGTATCACTTCTATTTTGTTTGAGGAAATGGAAAACTATAACAAACAAATGTTAAAGGTGCCATAGAATGAAAATCTGGATACCACAGCATAATAATAAGAGTACAATTAAACATATTGAATCAATGCACTCTTTGGCACATTAAATTAGGCACATTAATGATTAGGTGTGCAACAGATGTTGTTTTCATACGTTCTCTTTAGATGAAATTATTAGCAAGCATGCTATTAGCATTTGAAGGCCGTTTTTCTCAAGTCTCTCATTCATAACTGTATTTTCCACCTCATAAATATATAACACAAAATATCTTTCAGTCTGAGATGCAGAAAAGTTCAAGACTTGATTATTGTAATGCAGTTTTGGCCGGATGCCCCAGAGTCTCCATAAATAAGCTTGTTTAAAATGCAGCACCAGAGATCAAGCAAATTCAAGAAATATAATAATAATATCACTCTCATATTCTCACTGCGAACAGCCGACCACCCTTAAGTAAAGTCAAGACCAGGGGTGGGCAAACTTGGTCCTGGAGGGCTGGTGTCCTGCACAGTTTAGCTCCAACCGTAATCAAACACACCTGAACATGCTAATCACGTCTTCAAGATCACTAGAAATTTATAAGCAGGTGTGTTTGATTAGAGTTGGAACTAAACTGTGCAGGACACCAGCCCTCCAGGACCAAGTTTGCCCACCCCTGGTCTAGACTGAATACTGTTTAGTCTAATATACAGTACACTTTGTCTATATTCAAATAAACTTGAATTGACTACGAGGGCTGGGCAAAAATACATTGAAATGTATTTTAAAATAAATTACCAAAAAACATCATAATAGATGTATCAAAATAAACTACAAAATACAGCAGTCACAACATGTACCAAATAAAATACAGTATTTTGTATTTTAAAAATACTACTAAATACGTTTAGGAGCATGACATTTCTTGGCCAATCTTCCATCAATTAGACCTATTCGATCAGGCCCTTCCTCAGCAAACTGACTTAGTGCAGTAAACAATGTTTGTAGTTTTGTGTCCCTAAGCTGCAACCTCAAGGTGGTGTCACACCCCTGTTCAGTTTATTGTTCACTCCAATCTCCGCCCACTCAATCTCAGGCCAATCAGGACTGCCTCAAAGGCTTTATTAACGGCACCTGTGCCCACAGTTCGCCCTTTCTGGCTGCACACTGCAGAGCTGTGCAGTGGACTGTATCTGGTTACTTTTGTTGTTTTCCTGTGTGAGCACGTATCTGACCATAAACCACACACACATATACACACACCTTTCCTTCTGAGCACAAATCCTTGTTGACTGTTAATAAATACAACTAAATGGAGTGACTGGATTGGACCTCTGTTCTTACCGACAGCACCACTGGCTTCAAGCTAGCTACCTAAGCACTGACTAATAACTCCTTTTCACAAATGTGGCCTGTAAAATTGCCATCATATCTCTACAATTATTATTCAACCTCTTAATATTTTTAAAAGGGTGTTCATTAAAGAGTTAATTTCATTATTTTTGTTCACAGAATTTTTCAGAAATCTATTTTATAAATGTATAATTCTTCATAAGTCAAGTTTTGTTTATTAAATATTTGTGTTTCATATGTTGTGACATCTTAAGGCTTATCTTCTTTAACTATACAATGGACCTACTGATCAACTACTGGCATATTTTATATTGTAGGAATCGCCACTGTAGGACTAATTTTTATGTTCTTTGTTTTTTTCAATTATTCTTCATAACATCCAAAGCACCAGGCAGAGGATGTATTTATATGATGTCTTGATGTAGATTTCTTACTAAGTATTTTACTGTATTTTAAAATACAAGACACTAAAGTATTTTGATACAAAATATTAAGCCATTTTCATGAACCCTATCCAATGCAAATTACAAAATACTATTTTGTATTTAAAATATGTATTTGAAATACATGTATCATAAATACTGCCCATCCCTGTTGACTGCTATAAGTATGTTTTTTAAGGGTAAACATTGAGTTTCTCATTAAAACACTAAGAGGAGTCAAACCTGTCAATCATTTTCCAGTAGAGGGTTTGGGGTGTGGTTTCTGCAGCAGATAGGAAGGGTTGTGTGAGAGGGTGTGGGAAAATGGGAGATGTTTACTTTCAGAAGTGTAAATCAAAAGTGTTTGAAGATGGAACAAAGTCAGAGGTCTGCAACGCTGTAAAGCATGGTCATGTAATGCATCCTAAGTTCTAAATAAAAATCTAAATTCTTTCATTTCATTGTCTTGCACTAAGACAAATTAATATTTGGCAATTGTTTTTATGGCTTGCAGTTAGGACTGGGTTTAATTTGAAGCATTTACTAAATATGAAGTCATCAATAATAATAAATACCAGATAGCATTTTGAATGGTTTGTATCCACAGACAAACTTTTGAATAGTACCTACCAAACAAATTAATTGGATAGTTCACCCATATCCTGCTCCTAAATACTCAAATTTTAAACTAACTTCACTCAACATTTAAACCTGAATGACATATATCATGTGCCCAAGACGTCAGCCTACATTTTTCATTTGTTTGGATGTTGCGTGTTTTGCATCACAAATCCACTAGAGGGCGCTATCTACATTTTTGCAAATCTGAATAAACGTAAGACAGAAAGTGCACTGCAACCACGTGGACTTATCTCTATTCTTTATCACTTTTGTGGAATATGCATTACCAGACTTGAGGTTAAGGGCTCTGCAAAGTACAGCACCGTACAGAGTGAGCTAACCTTACTGAGCAAACTGACCATGGCGGATAAGCTGTCCATGTGGAGATAGAAGACAGGTGAGGCAAACATATTAGGTTACAAATTATAGACATCGTTAGGTTGTTTGGTGGTATCTATTTAATGTTGTGCGAAGAACTGCTTTAAACAATCTTATATAATCGACAAGTCCCTAACTATCTTTAGCGTGCACATGTTGTCGGCGTCATTCTGTACCGTAGCGTTATTTGACCAAACTACTAGAAATACGATTTTGCAGTTTCAAATATGAAGCACATATTTCTAACGAACCTGGTTTGGTTATTAATTGTTAAACATAGCCAAAAGCACTACCTACTTCCAATTAATGTGCCGAGCTAACCCTAAAATGCAGTATGACTGCAGTATCAAAATAGTTGCTAATTCATGTCATCACAATCAGCCTCTCATAACTAAATCATAAATGAATAGCAAATAACTTTGTAAATGAAGTACTACAATAGCAATAACACATAACTGAAGCTTTGTGACTCATTGATGGAATATTTCACACAAAAGTTAACCAAGAAACTAATGAGCACAGAAACTTGTTCAAAGTCTTTTTCATTTCTCTATGAAAAAAATAATGTGTGCCCTCAGACATGAGAAATGAATAATGAATTTGTTCATGTAAATGTCTCTCTAGTCTCCTGCTTCCCTCTACTTATACAAACAAACTGCTCCTTTAAAGCAAACTGCAGAGAATGAACAAGGAAAAT
>CAIGQQ010034734.1:4878242-4938998 GCA_903798035.1 Danio albolineatus | reverse complement strand
TAAATGAAGCAATTAAAACTATATAAACATAATTTAAAAATAATATAACATTAAACTTTAAAAAATATTAAATTAACCTTTAAGTATAAGCATTTCTTTTTTAAAAGTTTAAATTACATTTTTAATTAAATTATCTATGCATGATGTTGGAGTGTGGAGAGAATAAACTAAACATTATTATATTATTCATTCATTTACTTGTCGGCCTAGTCCCTTTATTAGTCTGGGGTCGCTACAGCTGAATGAACCGCCAACTTATCCAGCATTTTTTTTACGCAGCGGATGCCCTTCCAGCCGCAACCCATCTCTGGGAAACATCCATACACACACATTCCCACTCATACACTACGGACAATTTAGCCTACCCAATTCACCTATACCACATGTCTTTGGACTGTGGGGGAAACCGGAGCACCCGGAGAAAACCCACGCAACCACAGGGAGAACATGCAAACTCCACACAGAAATGCCAACTGACCCAGCCGGGGCTCGAACCGGCGACCTTGTTGCTGTGAGGTGAACGTGCTACTCACTACGCCACCGTGGCGCCATTTTTATGTTATGTTATGTTATGTTATGTTATGTTATGTTATGTTATGTTATGTTATGTTATGTTATGTTATGTTATGTTATGATGTTATATAGCCAAGAGTTAAAACAGCTCAAAAACCATTAGTTGCAAATACATGTCTGACAATGCAATAAAAACTAAATTGTAATCAGTTTATGTGGTCACAGTAAATCAGTAGCAATAAAACACATTTTCCTCATATCTGATATTTTTACCTTGCTACCATTGCACCAAATACAAACAAGTTTCTAGTACTTCCTTCCTGATCAACCAGTTGCTGAATTAAAAGGATTTCCTTGTTACAGCAGTAGAGGCAGGATTTGAGTATTTTGGCGAGTGCATCTGTTTTCGAGCCCTTGATTAAACTCCAGAGAAGTGAAAAAACAGTAGATATCAACTTAATCTAAAATAAACAAATAAAACAATCTGTGTTCATGGCCCACAAGTCTCTTTTTTGACAATAATTTAGTTGTGAGTGTTAAAAAAAATTGAAATATTGAGAAAATCAAAATTTCATTGTCCAGTTTAAGTTCATAAAAGTATATCTTTAATCAGTGAGTAAGCTTTGATGCATTTACAGTAGGACATTAACACAATATCTTCATGGGAAATGAATATATAAATACATAAAGGACACAAATACACACACTCTAAAGCACTTTTGTAGCATTTATATCCTAGATAGTTATTACTATTTATTTTCCTTCGGCTTAGTCTCTTTATTTATCAGAGGTTGCCACAACGAAATGAACCGCCAACTTATCCAGCATGTTTTACGAAGCAGATGCCCTTCCAGTCGCAACGCAGCACTGGAAAATACCTGTACACTCTTACATTCACACATATACAGTTGAAGTCAGAATTATTTGCCCCCCTGAATTATTAGCCCCCCATTATTAGCCATTTTAATTTTGACCTTAAATATGGTTTTAAAAAAATCAAAAACTGCTTTTATTCTAACTAAAACAAAACAAATAAGACTTTCTCAAGAAGAAAAAATATTATCAGACATACTGTGAAAATTTCCTTGCTCATTTGCTCAAACATCATTTGGGAAATATATTTAAAAAATAATTCAAAGGGGGGTTAATAGTTCCGACTTCAACTGTACATACATTAATTCATTCATTTTCTTTGTGGCTTAGTCCCTTTATTAATCTGGGGTCGCCACAGCTGAATGAACCACCAACTTATCCAGCATGTTTTACGCAGCAGATGCCCTTCCAGTCGCAACATACACTACGGCCAATTTAGCTTATTCAATACACCTATACTGCATGTCTTTGGTCTGTGGGCCACCCTGCCGCCAGTAAATATTGTTTTTATATTAACATTAAAGGTAGCATTTAATGTGACTTTAATACTAAACTTAAATACTTATAGTGAACGTAAGACATTTAAAGCCTAAAGTTTAGATTTTTTAATTTGACACTTTTTTTAAGACCCTGATGAAACCCTGTTAGAAGCATGTAAAGCCTATTGTATTTAAATTGTAAATTAGTTGTTTTCAAGTTCCTCCAACTCCATTGTAATGTATTGTAGTTGTACTCATTTCCCCAGACGTCCTACAGCTTCTTCAACCCGCATGACTCTTTATTCAGAAATAACACTCAGCTAGAAGTCCAGCGTGAATCCAGGAGAGTTTTTACTGTGAAATGTGGAAAAAATAATCATGTTACCGGTAGGGTGCTAAATAAAGATGACATGCTGCGTATTCACAAATCTGTCTCCTGTTTACATTCCAGCTCCTGTTCTTCTGTTTGCCCAGAGAAGAGCCAGAAAGCTGTTTGTGTGGAGAGACTCTGCAGGCTCTGCAACGCTGGAGAACAGAGATGGGTTTGTTATTGTGTTACTGTGGTGACAGAAGGTCAGCTCTCTGTCTTTCCGCAGACATACTTCAGAAAGAAAAAAGCCCGGGCAAATGCAGCTTTTCTGAAATACAACAATTACAGAAAAAGCATTGTAAAAATAACTGCCATGTTATTTTTATAATTTGAATTGTCCAACAACAATTGCTTGATTCCTGTAATTGAGGATTAAAGGACAAATTTATGAATATTATACTTTAAATGTAGACTGCAAGATTAATAAATAAATAAGTAAGTAAGTAAGTAAATAAATAAATAAATAAATAAATAAATAAATAAATAAATAAATAAATAAATAAATAAATATCTAGGGTTGCAAACGGCTGAAGAATTTCTGGTAAATTTTTGAAAACTTTCTTCATATTTCCAATTTGAAAACTTACCAGAAATTTACAGGAATTTATGGGAAATTAATAATATTTATGGGACAAATTATATAAATTGTGTCATTCTTTATGCCACCGAAAAAAATAGCCAAGTCAATTAAGTCAAGTTATATAAAACCTACTTGAATGGACGTAATGTTTAGACTCAAATGCAGACATGTGGCTTTTAACTATTAAGTAGAAAATGTATATTCATGTTATTTTCTATATCTTCCTGTTAATTTACATATTTTCACATTAGTTCCTATATGGAACATTTTGAGCTTACAAAATTTGTGGAATTTTGCAACCCTAACTAAAGTGTTTCATATGTCTAGCCTACTTCATGTAGTTCAAGAAACAGAACAAATATAATACGTATGACTGTAAAAAAAAAAAATAGAACTTGCAAAATTGGATTTTTATTTCTTTTTTGTAAATACAAAAAAACATGTCTAACAATTTATTATTATTTTTTTTTTACTTCAAAACATAATTTTCATTGAAATAATATTGTAGTTTAGTTAACTGATTGGCTGTTAGCCATGCGATATTCTGCAATATCAGAACTCGTACAGCCTCTTCACCCTTCTGTATAACTGTATCCACATAGAGTGACAGCAGATCAATAATCTCGCTACAATTTGACAAATATTGCAGCTGTTGGACAACATAATGCTCTTTTTGGGCTTTTTTAGGTGAGAATGTAGTTGTTTAGATTCAGTTTATTTATAAGGATAGTGTGTAAATGTTTATAATTTCTGACATACAGTGTGTTGGCATCCATCAGCCTGCCATACTGAGCAGAGCAAAGACGGTTGACGTTGTCCATCCACAAGATGGTGACAGAGACAGCATAATAAGCATAATTAGAGGAGAAAAGATTGGAGCTTTTTCAAACTAATGCTGATCAAAACATTATAAATTTGGTGTGTGACATTCTAAGTTGATCTCTTTGTCTTTTTATGTTGCAGTGCAGTATTTATACCATAGTAACTGTAGTATATTGAGTGTGAGATCATATCATGAATGTATGTATTTTGTGTTGGCCACTCTTTGTATAACCCTGAGTTACCACTGATGGCATTTCATGCTGTTCAGCCTTATAATCTTAAAATGTGTGCAAAATCACCTGTTTTGTCATCACTTTAGATATTACGCTAGAGAATCATTCTAATACTAGCTCTAAAGTTTCATTTGTGAAGGAACAACGGTTTCTGCTGTTCTGATGTCATATGCAGATGTGAAGAAATGGCTGAAGAAAGTAGTTCCTTACACAAAAGGGTTTTTAGACCCTTTGATTTTCTCTTTTATATATGCAATTATGCAGTCGAACTGTTGTATAAATGCAACCTCACACTAGTAGTGCAATATGACTATATCTTTACTGGTGGGACACTAAGGCACTCGGCCTGTGGCTTCGTGCCAACAAGCACCTCCCACAAGTCTGATATTGCTCATATATACAGTATGTCACAAAAGTGAGTACACCCCTCACATTTCTGCAAATATTTATTAATATCTTTTCATAGGACAACACTGCAGAAATGACTCTTTGACACAATGAACAGTAGTCAGTGTAAAGTTTGTTTAGCAGTGTAAATTTAGTGTCCCCTCAAAATAACTAAAAATAAAGCCAATAATAGCTGAACCCTTGGCAACAAAAGTGAGAACACCCCTTAGAAAAAAATTAAAAAGTTAATATTTTGTGTGGCCACCATAATTTTTCAGCACGACTTTAATTCTCTTGGGCATGGAGTTGGCCAGAGCTTCACAGGTTGCCACTGGAATCCTCTTCCACTCCTCCATCACAACATCACCAAGGTGGTGGACATTTGACATTTGGTGCTCCTCCACCTTCCTTTTCAGGATGCCCCAGAGGTGTTTTAAGGGGTTTAGTTCTGGAGACATGCTTGGCCAGTCCATCACCTTTACCCTGAGCCCCTTTAGCAAGCCAGTGAGGTGTATTTGGGGTCATTATCATCCTGAAACACTGCTTTATGGCCCAGTTTCCGGAAGAAGGGGATCATGCTCTGCTTTAGTATGTCACAGTACTTGTCAGAATTCATGTTTTCCTCATTGAATTGTAGCTTCCCAATGCCAGCAGCACTCATGCAGTCCCACATGATGACACTCCCACCACCATGTTTAATGATAGCCAAGACACACTTGTCTTTGTACTTCTCACCTGGTTGCCACCACACACGCTTGACACTATCTGAACCAAATAGAGTTATCTTGGTCTCATCAGACTACAGGACATGGTACCAGTAATCCTGGTCCTTAGTTTGAATGTCTGCTGCAAAATTTTTGTGAGCTTTCTTGTGCATCGTCTTTAGAAGAGGCTTCCTTCGAGAACAACCATGCAGACCAATTTGGTGCAGTGTGCGGCGTACGGTCTGAGCACTGACAGGCTGACCTCCCATCCCTTCAATACCTGAAGCAATGCTGGAAGCACTTATCCGTCTGTTTTTCAAAGACAATCTTTGGATGTGACACTCAGAACGTGCACTCAGCTTCCTTCACCGACCATAGTGAGGCCTTTTCTGAGAAGAACCTGTCCTCGTAAAGCATTGAATGGCCTTGGCCACTGTGCTGCAGCACAGTTTCAGAGTGTTGGTTATCTTCTTATAGCCTAGGCTATCTTTATGCAAAGTAACAATTTGTTTTTTTCAGGTCTTCTGAGAGTTGTTTGTCATGAGATGCCATGTTGAACTTTCAGTGGCCAGGTTGAGACAGTGGAAAAGCTTTTATACCAAATTCAACTCACCTGCTATCTGGAAACACCTGAGACAGTGCACTGCTAAACAAACTTTACACTGACTACTGTTCGTTGTGACAAAGAGTCATTTCTGCAGTGTTGTCCTATGAAAAGATATAAATAAATATTTGCAGAAATTTGAGGGGTGTACTCACTTTTGTGACATACTGTATATATATATATATATATATATATATATATATATATATATATATATGTGTGTGTGTGTGTGTGTATATACATACATTTTTAATAGCTCCCCTGTAGATTATGCATCTGATTGGCTGGCATATGCATCAATATAGTTTGGTTCGTCTAAATGAAAGGGTAAAAAAACGTTCAGGCAGCACTATTGCAATCAGACAAATGGACATATGATTAGCATGATAAGTGAATACCTGGATTTCTGGAAGAATAAGTTGGATCAGACTACACAACTTAAAGCATATTTTATTTTGTTACACATACAGTTGCAGTCAGAATTCTTAAACCCCCTGAATTATTAGCCCTACTGTTAATTTTTTTTCCCCAATTTCTGTTTAACAGTTTTAAAAATTGTTCAATTGTTCTGTTGAACAATTTTTCAACACATTTCTAAACATAATAGTTTTAATAACTCATTTCTAATAACTGATTTCTTTTATCTTTGCCAAGATGACAGTACATAATATTTTACTACAGTGTTTCTCAACTGGTGGGTCACGGCAACATTTTTAGAGGGTCGCGGAGTGTGTGTAAAACATAAATTTTTAACTTATGTTGCCTATACTGGACTTTTATTTTGAAATGCTCATACCGGACTTTTATTTTGAAATGCGCAATTGTACTTTGTAATATTTGTATAATTTGATACATTTTGTCCAATTAAATCAATAAAAAAAAATTTTATTTGTAAGTCTTGGTGATTTTCTTATGATTTATCTGTCAGTACTTGTGTATGTTAACAAATAAATACAAATTAGTTCATTATAATTCCTAAAATTAAAATATAGTTCCTAAAAATTTGGGTCGCGGCTTGATGACCCCCATGGGTCCCATGGCCAAACCAGTTGAGAACCACTGTTTTACTAGATATTTTTCAAGACATTTCTATACAGCTTAAAGTGACATTAAAGGCTTAACTAGGTTAAATAGGTTAACTAGGCAGGTTAGGGTAATTAAGCAAGTTATTGTATAACAATGGTTTGTTCTATAGACTATTGAAAAACATATATATATATAGCTTAAAGGGGCTTATAATTTTGACCTTAAAATGATTTTTTTTAATTAAAAACTGCTTTTATTCTAGCCGAAATAAAACAAATAAGACTTTTTTTCCAGAAGAAAAAAATATTATCAGACATACTTTGGGAAATTTCCTTGCTCTGTTAAACATAATTTGGGAAATATTTAAAAAAAGGAAAAAAAATCAAAGGGGGTTTAATAATTCTTATTGCAACTGTATATAGCTTCAGTTTTAACTCTTATTGTAACATTAATTTTAGATATAAATATGATAAAATAATATTTATATAAAATGTAAAAATTCATTTTAAAGCAACAATGAACAGACTTTTTCTATAAAGTCTTGTAAAGCTCTATAATAGCTTTTGTGGAAGAAACAGGCTGAAATTCAACTAATTGAATCATTAAATTAAATTCAGCTCAATGAATCAATAATCCAGTCGGAGCATTTAACAGCTCACTGAAGGGGAACAGGAGTGAATAGTGACTTAAATTTGTTATCGGACATCTCAAAAGTCTAGAGTCAAATAGATGTTTTATGGCACGTTTGTGTCCTTTTTGGAGATTGCAATCTTTTAGTTCTCCATTAACTGTGATTGTATGGAAAAATACCAAACACAGACCTTATGTATTTGAGCTCCACTGCTTGAAAGCCACGCAGCATCAACACAAGTCAGTAAATGACAGAATAAGAGCTACATTATTAATCAGTAAAAGATTGTGATCTCCATTCCAGGACTAAAGATATCTTAATTACAATTGATCGCAATTTGCATGTTTATTAAACCTTTGACTGCGTTTGACCCATAGATTGCAGTTGCCATGTATATTAATTAAACACCTGTCTTTAGTGTTTTCAATCAATAATATTTCAGTGATACAAACATTAAAATATTAAAAGTACTCTGATATAGTTCAGATATAAACAATTTTATATATGGTATAGATTAAAAATGACAATTTGAAACTTGACGCATCAAATAAATGTTGCCACAACAACCACTAAAAATGCATTTATCATGTAGTTCAAGATTGTTTAAAAGTGCTAATTTATCTTGTATAATAACGTGAAGTTTAGAGTTTTTGGTTTTCTAAGCATTAATTGAAAATTAGATTTTTTTTTAAATGATAAAATATATTATTGATATCCACCTTTATCTGCATGTGAGTATTGCATTTCAAATTATATATTAAATTTCGGATTTGGGAAACGTCCATTCAAAAGTGCTGAAGCAAATCACTTCAAAAAATCATGTTGCGTTACAAGAAATTCAGATACTGTACACAAAACATTCAGTTGAAGCTGAGTGAAATTTATATTTAGCTTTGAGCTCTTGTAATTTTAACATGACATTAGTATCACAACAATATCTGTAGGAGTTTTTGAGTGCGCTGTGTTTTGTTTGTCCATATTATTTTCTCTTTGTATTACTTACATTCGTGTTGGGTGTAATTAGTTACAAAGTACTGTAATTAAATGACTAATTCACCAAAAAGTAAAGTAAGAGATTTAATTACAGTTACTTATAATGCACTTGCCTTAAATACTGTACGTAAATTCAAAAGTTCTGTATAAATCAGCTCATAGAAGCAGAGAAACTATTAGTTAAAACACAGTTTTATACTTTATTTTAATTTCCAGGGTTCAACGCTAAGGATTTTTTTCTATTGGTCTAATCGGGCCAGTGGTTCAGATTTTTACTTGCCCTTCCAAAATTGTCACTTGCTCCACCAAAAGAAGAAGTTCACAGCTTAGCCACATATTTTAACTAATGTGTAAAAAATGATGTCTGTGAATCTAGAATTTAAATATAATTTTTTTTTTAGAAATATATAATGAGAAAAGTTCAAAGTGTCATGCAAACAAAACCAGCAGAATGGAAATGATGGTAAACTGTGCAAAACATCACTTCATTTTTTTCTGTTGTGTTGTACCCACATAAATGTTTGCTTCCAAGATATTAGAAACAGGTGTTTTCTTTTAGCCTCATAATTTGATGTTGTCGTCTCTACGCTGTACTGGTTGTTAGATGGTTACGAAAAAAAGAACATGCTCAAAACATCCAATCAGATAAGAGAAACTGAAAAGCAATATGGTGATTATGGCATTACAGAAAAGGTAGCATTTAAAGGCTTAAAAGCACAAACTGTTTCTTGATTTTAAGATTGTATTTGCACGCAATTGACAAATAGCCACAAGGAAATTAAACTTTAGTAACAGGGCAGCACTGGCCCGATCGAGCCAGTAATGATCCTGTCTACTGTGCCGAGCATCTCTCATGCTGGCCCCGGGCCATCGGGCAGTCCTTATTGTTGAGCCCTGATTTCTATTTTATTTTTTTTATTACGATTAAAACAACACTGATTGAAAGTCTAACATGTAAACAGCGATTTGTGATTAATTTAATCTGATTAAGGTCATAACGGAACTAAACAGAAATTGAATTAAGATATGTGGAGTATGCTGATTTTAGTCACATTATTGAAGTGCAGTACAGACATGTAAACACCTTAATCAAATTATTACCGTCGTGTAAAGGCATGGGACAATAACTGTTTTCAATTTATACTGTGGAATGTAAAAGTCAAGGTTTTCATACCGGCAAAATTTTCTACTATACCGTTCCTAAGGTATGTGTAAGATTTTTTTTATTTTCATTTTTGTTTTTAAGGTGTAAATAGTAAAGACATCTGTGTTTTTGAAACTAGTGAAGACAGCAGAAGTCAATGATTCATTTGAATTATTTAGCCTGACATGTTTACTGCTCCAAAATACTTTACTTGTTTCTCAAAATAAAATAAATTGTGTTCAAAGGGGAAAAAATTTTGTTTTTTAGCCAGACATTTAAAAAGAATATATTTCTATATTTATATAGAGAGCAGTAATTACAATACCGTCATACCGTGACACTGTAATATTTTTATCTAAGGTTATCATACCGTCAGAATCTTATACCGGCCCTTGCCTTGTGTAGGATTTTCACTGCATTTTGTGACAGAATACTCTACACACCCACGACTGTTTGACACTACCCTCTGCACCTACGGAGTCAGTGAAGGACCACAGACACACACATCACGAAATGCAGAGTTTTTTTCCCCATTTTCGCGCTGTATCAAATTCCGTTAATTCTAAATTCCAGTAGTTCATTCTTACATCCAACACCTCAGTTTGTCACGGGGGCCATGCATGAAATGTCCCTGAATGAAAGTGAAAGTGCCAAACTGCAGTTTAAGTCGACAAATCAAAAATGAGATACCCGAAATTACATGAAACTCTAGAGGTAACTTGGAAATCGTGGTGACGAAATACTGTTAATCAAATTATGTGCTATAACATGTAAAACAGGATCATAGAAGAAACTTTCAAAAAGCAACTTATGTAAAAGCCTTAATCATTGTCTTACTCAGATTAAGGCAAATAATTTGATTACTGATGTCCATGTAAGCATAGTCAGTGGATAGCAGTGCAGCAGGTCTCTTGCCCTATCTATTTCAACTATTAGCCCTGCCGGTAATCTGGTGGACTTAAACATGTGCGATCACAGCAGCACGGATATAGACAATGTGTTTGAATGGCAATGAACTCAACTGATAAAAGACAAAAAAAGATTAAACGTATAGCAGCATCGTGGGGAAAAACATCGGCAAACCCTGTAGATCATGAAAACAAACACATACAACCCGTGATCTGCACGGACATGATCTCACCCAGTCATTGGGTCTCACAGCTTGGCAGATATGCTTTGCCTTCGGAAAGCACATGCTCTCATGAATAATGAAGAAGCAGGGTTTTCTCAAAGTATAAGAAAACACCACTATGGATAATAAGAAGAAGAAACCGACGCGTCATCACTCCACTAGCAGATTCGCGCTACATCACCGATTTTGATCCCGCCCCAAAAATTATTTTAAACCCAGAAAAGATGAAATTAGCTGACAAAACCTCCAAGTTATCCAGTTTTCCCCACAAGTAAAGCTAACAGGTGCTAACATTGTCTTAAATGATGCTCAACACACACAAATCTGTTAAAATTTCTACTCCAGTACTCCAGGGTGTCTTGAACCTTTAACAGAAGTTAGTCCCATAATTCATGCAAAACATTAGGTGTAGGGAAAAAATGTATACACCAATCTTTTATTCATTTATTTATTTATTTTATGCCAGAACTTGAAGTGTATTATTTTTTTTAAATTGTCTACACTGTAAAAAATGCTGGGTTTTACACGATTTGTGTTGCGACAACATAAAGGAATTAAATGATCTTATTAGTTTTTACAGATTTAAGTGAATTAAAAGTGAAGCAATTAAGTTGTCCCCACAAAACTCAAGAAACGAGTTTAAAAATAAAGAATTTTAATAAGTAGTTTGAAATAACAGCAAACATCATTTTATTCAGTGTATTCAGAATCAGAATCAGAAAGAGCTTTATTGCCAGGTATGTTCACACATACGAGGAATTTGTTTTCGTGACAGAGCTTCTACAGTGCAACAGAATTACGGAGACAGGACAAAAAACAGATAATAAATATATTCAAAAAATAGAATTAAGTGTTAAATGCAAATGTACAAATTGACAAGTGTATGTACAGGCATATTACTATATACAACGTTATATGTGCAACTGTTATGTGCAAATTGGCGTGTATGTGTGTGTAAAAAGTGTATTGCAAGTAATGATGTTGGTTCCACAATTATTATCATCAGGTGTTCATGAGATGGATTGCCTGTGGGAAGAAACTGTTTCTGTGTCAGGCTGTTCTGGTGCGTAGTGCTCTGTAGCGTCGACCAGAAGGTAACAGTTCAAAGAGGCAGTGTGCTGGGTGTGAGGGGTCCAGAGTGATTTTGGCAGCCCTACTGCTCGCTCTGGATAAGTACAGTTCTTGGAGAGTAGGGAGGGTTGTACCAATGATTTGCTCAGCAGTCCGAGCTATTCGACGTAGTCTTTGAAGGTCAGATTTGGTAGCTGAGCTAAACCAGACAGTTATCGAAGTGCAAATGACTGATTCAATGATGGAGGTGTAGAACTAAAACAACAAAAAGATTCTCAGTTTATCCACAATCATGCAGCTCTACATAGAATGACAATATTAATTACGGTATCTCTTTAAATCTAAAGTCCATCATTTAAAATCACTTACTAGACCTTCTTTCCAAAACAGGCAAGAATGTCAGGAAAATTAGGACCTGATGGACAGATCTGGAGACAGTGACACAGATAACAATCCCCCATCACTGGTCGCAGTATACACCTCCTGGTCATATGGACACAGCCTTCTTTCCCCATGGCCTGAAATCACAACATTCATTGATGCTTGGGTCTCACGCAGATTCCCATCAGTGATATCCTGACCTCCGAGTGCTAAGACAAACACAATGAGCCGGCGTGAGTCAGCTTCTGCCCACAGAGTTATCATTTATCTGTCTTATTGATCGTCACAGCGAGGCACACGTGTGCGTTTGCTGCTTTCAGATAAGAAGCCGATTTCAGTGAAGAGCTTTTGGCCCAGTGGGCTCCTGTTTTTATCTCGTGGCCAGTGTAATGTTCCCGTGGGATTGTATTTTACATCTGAGTGAGAAGGTCAGAGAGGATGTGGAAGAAAGTGTCTATTTTTAACCTATTTGAGATCAGCGGCACAATGAAAATATAGCTCGCATTAGCAGGGAATGGCTGGAGCGAGTAAATCCGCTCTCAGACCTGTGCTCTCTGAAGTGCCAGTAGCTTACCATTGCTTCCACTGTGACCAAAGCCAATGTTTTACATTTCTGCTGTTCAGCCAAGGGTGGAAGGGTGTGAAGCCCGATATTTTATTTAGGATTGGGCCCAGTTCGAAGATTTAAAAGAGCCATAGGTAGGCAGTACAAAAAATCAAACAAAGTACTTTGGTTTGTCTGTTCAGTACACTTATTTTTTTTGCAATTTTGATTTTCTCATTCATTTCATTTCATTGTCCTTCCACTTAATCCATCATTTCATTTATTTAATCAGGGGTCAGGATTTATCAGGGGTTACCACAGGAGAATGAACCGCACTTGATTTCTTTGTGTGTTTTATTTTTAAGTGGTATACAAATGAAATGAATAGGTTACATGTTTTAATGTCAATTTTTAATGTTGTGATTAATTACTGAGTTGGTTTCCACCACATAAAGCCAACGCTATCTCATTGCAATTCGTAACTGTTTGATTTAGTGGCTAATTTGTATGAATTTGTACAATTTAGTAAGATTTTCGTCCCCCATTGACGGTTGGCTTTGTAGGTGGGCTTTGGTGCCATGCCTCCTTTTAAAAATCGTAGAAATTTGCACGACTGAACTGAATTACCCACTAAACTGACAAACGTAAAATAGTTTCCTCATGAGAACAGGCTACATAAAACATATGCCAAAGAAACTGGTGGTTCATTCCCCACTGGGGTGATCTTGAAATGGATCAGGGAATAAGCCAAGAAATTACAAAGAAAAAAGTTAATATTGTGTTAAATGCAAAAAGCATTAAAGGGGTAGTTCAACCAAAAATATCAATTTACTCACCCTCAAGTGGTCAATATTTTGAACACCATAGAAGTGAAAAGGAATGGAAGTGAGTAAGACTGGTCTTGACACAGTTACAATGGTCTCTTTGCTTGTATGTAATAAGGTGAATAGGTAATTGAAATGTTTTTTTAGATCAGGGATTTCAGTTCAGGGAATCTGACTTAAAGGTGGAACCATTTATTTGTTTGTTTTCAATTTCAACTTAATTGATTTCATTATTGTATCAATTGTTAAATGCTGCATAGTGTGTCATTTGGATAGCAGTTTAAATATTTTAATCATCTTTCTATATATATTCATTCATTCATTTTCTTGTCGACTTAGTCCCTTTATTAATCCGGGGTCGCCACAGCGGAATCAACCGCCAACTTATCCAGCATATTTTTACGCAGCGGATGCCCTTCCAGCCGCAACCCATCCCTGGGAAACATCCACACACACACATTCACACTCATACACTATACGAACAATTTAGCCTACCCAATTCACCTATGCCACATGTCTTTGGACTTGTGGGGGAAACCGGAGCACCCGGAGGAAACCCACGCAACCACGGGGAGAACATGCAAACTACACACAGAAATGCCAACTGACCCAGCCGAGGCTCGAACCAGCGACCTTCTTGCTGTGAGGCGAACGTGCTAAGCACTAGGCCACCGTGGCGCCTCTTTCTATATATAGAGTTACAGTATTTCAACTAAAAGACATTTCAGAAAGTTTGAGGCTAAGACAGTGCCATTTCAACATACGTTAAAGTTTTTCAGCTCTTGTTGTCTGTTTTTCGTCAGATTGGGACAGTAAATATCCTCTCCTGTTGGCTGCTTTCCAAAGACCCCCACGGGGTCCTGCAGATTTCTATAGCTCCGCATCCCTGCCGGTTTAAGGCTTCAGCAATTTACTGCAGTGTAATTAAAGGGGCCCTGTATGGGGCTTTCATTGAGGTAAGCAGTTTCCCAACAATGTCAGCTGAATGAATTATAAAAGAACGCCTATCTTAATGAGGGGGTATTAATTAGTGCAGAATTTTCAGGGGAAAAAAGCACTTGTTCCCATTCAAGCAAAGTGAAAGATTTGCGGTCTTGAAAGTGAATGTAAACCTGCACTACAACCTTTCCCTCCTGGATTTGCAGGAGATCCATGCATGACTGCACAATCTTGTTTCAGAATATGTATGGCAGAGGAGGTTCTGGTTCAGGATCAGTGCCTTCCGGAAAGCTGAGCATTTATCTCTGTGCTGCCGATGTGCACATCCGTCTATAAAACACCTGTGGCTAAATAAGCATGATCCCTTGAGTTCTGCACTGTGACCAGTTTTGGTTAAGTTACTTAAGTTACTAAAAAAGTTATTAAATAATAAATACTATTGTATTTAAATTTATTTAAAATTGTTTTTTTAAAAACGATTGTATTAAAGTCTTAAATGTAGTTTAAGCATAATTAGCGGCACGGTGGCTTTGCAGTGATTTTCCCATGCAGGTGTGCTGAGTTTGCTTGACTGATAATGTTTCAAAACTTAAATGCTGGACTTTTGAATATTTGTTAAAATGTTTCCTAGTACTGGGTTGTGGCTGGAAAGGCATCCACTGCGTAAAACATATGCCAAAAAGGTGGGCGGTTCATTCCGCTGTGATGAATAAATGAATGAATTCATGAAGTTCCTGAATTTTATAACAGTTTTACTGCAGTGTACCTATAGTGGTACAAAAATTGAACATCGTTAAATTTTATTATGATGCTTTATTCGTTATTTGACACTTTTAATGATATACATTAATAACATTCAAACTGTTCCACTGAATAAAAGTGATCAGAATAATGTTCATGACACAATTACAATGGCAATCATGACTCATGACAATCATGTTTATGACCAATTTATGACATGTTGTCTTGGTAATGTCAAGTTGCAAAGTCAGATTATGATAAATCTTCATGTTTTGTCAAGTTGTCATAAAGACATCTCAAACAATGTCACCTTTGCGTTTAAATGACAGCTGAACTAATGACACTTAATGACAGTTGTCGAGTATGCTTAAAATCTCCATATTCATGACATGTCATGATTATAAAGGTGTCATGACAGTCTTATGAACACCCCTTCAAGTGAAGTGTTACCAACTCATTTAATTCTGTAAATTTGAGTCTAACAAGGCCTTTTAGCTGTATTATAAAAAAAAAATGAACGGCGCCACGGTGGCGTAGTGAGTAGCACGTTCGCCTCACAGCAAGAAGGTCGCTGGTTCGAGCCTTGGCTGGGTCAGTTGGCATTTCTGTGTGGAGTTTGCATGTTCTCCCCGTGGTTGCGTGGGTTGCCTCCGGGTGCTCCGGTTTCCCCCACAAGTCCAAAGACATGTGGTATAGGTGAATTGGGTAGGCTAAATTGTCCGTAGTGTATGAGTGTGAATGAGTGTGTATGGATGTTTCCCAGTGATGGGTTGCAGCTGGAAGGGCATCCGCTGCATAAAAAATATGCTGGATAAGTTGGCGGTTCATTCCGCTGTAGCGACCCCGGATTAATAAAGGGACTAAGTCGACAAGAAAATGAATGAATAAAAAAATGAAATACTTAAAAGTCAGTCAAAGCAATAGCACCATATTTTATAATTCTTTATTATGTATTATGTAACGCTGTTATTTCTAACTCAATTGTTTCTTAAGTACGTGTAGCTCGTCTTGATAAATGTAAGCTTTATTTAGTTCAAAAATAGAATTATTCTGCAAAATACAAATAAAAACAATTGTTCTGCTGCTTTCTGATTTATACACAACTACAGAAAGTACAGTATTTACTTATTTACTTATTTATTTCAGTACAGTATTTAACACAAGTACATTATAAGTAATTGTAATTAAATTATCTAAACATTAAAAATAATACTTTTTCAGCAGATAAGTCATTTAATTACAATACCTAGTTACTTCATAACTAATTATACCTGACTGAGCCACAAACACTCTGAGATGCAGCTCAGGAATTAAAGCCTGTTTGCCTGTTTACACACACAGCAGGAGACAGCTGTGCTGGATGTAGCTGTATTTTTTTTTAATGGATTTTGTGTTATTTTGAGAGAAAGACTATCCAATTTTAAAGAATCGAGCTCAGTTCTGCTCCTGGAGTCCAAGCCCATACATTTTTAGTAGTGTTTGCTCAGGCAAGCATAGATATTTGTACAGTTCATGCGTATGGTTATGGATTTCAATAAACCCCCATCCTCGTGTGTTATCTGCAGCACCTCTGCCACAGACATGAGTGATACTTCAAATTATTCTAGGGGAGAGGCGGACTGTTTGTTTTACAAAGATTAAACTTCTCTTGTTGACTTATGTTGAAGGAGAGTTCTGAGTCATACAGAAAGATTATGATTGAAAACAGCAGACATATGCTTATTAGAGCATGGAAGAGGATATTTAGTGTGTGTTTAAGTGGCTATAATCAAAACTAGACTTTTTCTTTCATTTGTAGCATTTTTGTGTTTGTGAATTCATTCAAAAATATAAAGAGATCCATTTTTTGCCCCTGAGGGAAAAATGAGGGACATAAATGCAACTATTACAACAGTTTCAAATGTTCACTGATGCTCCAGAAGTAAAACAATGCATTAAGAGCCTGGGGGTGAAAACCTTTGAACATATTAAAGACTTTTTTTTTTCTTATTTAACCAAAAAATAATTTCACTTTGTATTTAATACTGATCTTCAGAAGCTACAACCCTTCCCAGAAAACAAAACAAGTTCAATTCACCCTGATCTTCATATTGAAGTTAATAGTTAATAAGAAATAGTTTCCACCCCCAGGCTCTTAAAGCATCAAGGAGTTTTTGATTCTTCAGTTGCAAATGAGTTATTCAGTTGTCCTCAGTGTGAAAACAAAATGGATCTGAAAAAAAAGCAGTCATTTGTGCAAAAGGTTTTGCAAAAGAAAAGGAATTTGTGGGACCAGAAGGATATTCTGAATAACAGCAGATACACTGTAAAAATGCTGGGTTTCACACAATCGATTTGTGTTTGGATAACATGAAGGAATAAAGTTAAGATGAATAATCATAAAATAATTCAGTTATCTCCAAAAAACCTCAAGAATTGTGTTGTTTTAGCTAATTTTAAATTAGTAGTTTGATCAAACAGCAAACGTAATTTTTTTGAGTGTAGTTTATCTGTTCAGGACAAACGGGACTGAACAAGCATTACTTGAAAAAAAAAAAACAGCTGTGTATCATTGCGGTATATGTAAACAGGGTCATATGGTTATAAATTAAACTATTATTTTCTCTTAGTTTAATTAGGCTACATGTAGACATCTTTAAATTCCAAACATCTTGTTTACGCCAGCAAATAAAAAATAACATGCATTTTGAACTTTTAAATGAACTTATTAAATTTAGGAATGTTACTAAAGTAAACTTGATCTGTTTAAGTCCAGCAAGTATAAATTGTTTGCAAACTGGTACCTTAATGATATTTTTTCAGTGTATGGCCCTCATTTTGGCAAAGTACATTGTGCAGATTCTGTAAGTTGTATGTAAACATCTGAACTGTATAAACTAGTATAATGAAAAATGTATTAGGAAGCAAAAAAATATGCATACCCTGTAACAAGGGATTTTGTGAGATTTTGACAATGTTCTTATTGGAATTACATTTTAATATAATTTTCTCACAGATATGGTGTCCAGTGATTCATCAATGCCACTTAAACATTCACATTATATTAGTATTTTGAGATTTAGACACTTTTAATGCATCTGCAATGGATTTTCACAGTCTTAAAGGCAGTGCTGCCATCTAGTGTCTACTAGTCGTTTTCACTTACATGATAAGATTTGATAAGGTATTAGTTTTTCACATTTTTCTTTCAACGTTTTATTACATGCGCTGCACATATAACACTTTTTATTCTGTACGCTTTTTTTTTGCATTTTTTTCTGCATACAGATGAATAATAAAATGTTAAAAGATATCTAAAACAAATCAGCAGTAGTTCTGCTTCAGTCGTTAATCATATAAACACTCTGAAATAAACACACAAAGTCATGAGACAGACATGAACACTTTATTTTGAGAAACATGAATATTATTCATTCCATCCAGAGCTCTGAAGTCACAGTCTCGCATGAAGCATAGTCAGTCTGCTTACATTGTCCAAAATTACATCAACATCTTTTTAACGAATACATGAAACACTCACCCTCACACTAGATGCTGGATTTCAGGTTTTTGTTATACTTTGTTCAAATTCAAGTTTAGGTTTGTTTTTAACTGCCACATGTGGACTTTAAGGCAGAGCTTTGTGAAGAATTCTTAAAGAATTAAGCCAAGTTTCACCCAAACGTATCTCTGCCTCAGGTTTAATCAGACTGAAACCAATAGGGCAATAATTATATGTAATAATGGTAAATACAGGCCAAAAACAATCCTCCAATGTAGAATTAAGCTATTATTAAACTCAAATATAGGTTTACACGTTCCTTATCCAACCCAAAACAGCACCTTCATCTGTATTTGCATCAACAATTCATTTTTAATAAGGTATATCATGTAATATTACATTTTTAATGTTTTTGGAGTGAATTTTCACTGTTGAAAAATCCATATCTTAGCAAAACATTATAGATGCCCATTTGGAATTTTTATCTTAAGAAGTCTGACTTTTTTCTTTTTCTTAGAATTGTGTGATATGACAATTATTAAGACAGAGCTTGAGATATATATATACTTGTAACAAAAAAATAGTAATTTGAGAAAAATGCAATGCAATTTTGACTTTCCTCAGAATTCTGAGACATAAACTCACAACTAAGTAGTAGAAAGTAAGCTTTGGGGGGTGGGGGGAAGACAATTGCAAGTTTATATCTCACAATTCTGACTTCGCAACTGCAAGTTTTTACCTCACAATTCTGAGAAAATACTGAGCATTTAATCAAGCAACTCTGAAGAAAAATCTTTAAAAACAATGTACATTCTTTAAAACGTCAGTACATAAAGCTTCATAAATAAAATCTGCATATAAAACATTTAGTGATATTTCATTAGTATTCTCCTTACTCTTTTCACACAAATAGACCCTGCACATTTTCCCCTGTAACGCACTTGTATACCACAAATATACTGTAAACGCCATGTCTGCAGACCTTTTGATCGTGTTACCACACAGACTGCTTTTGTGTTTATCATAACTTCACTAGAAACAGCAGATCACACATCAAACTCACTTCTGATGTCTTTTCATCAGCTTTTAAAATGGATCCAAAGCATCATATAATCTTCTTATCTTTTAACAAACAAAACCCTTCCATAATACATCTTTGAGACTTCCTTAAAGCCACACACTCTGAACTTTCTGAACTATAACCCTAAAATATCAATATCAATGCATGATTCGTGTCATGTTCACATTTCCTCATGAAATGATTGTACTGTCAGGTGACTTCTTGCACTTTTCCTTTAAAGGTCTTGTGCATGCTGTGAGATATGCCATATCTTCTTACTTTATTGCAATATTGAAACCAATAAAGCTGCAGATTCAAATACATTTTAAAGGGGGTTACAAAGGATATTGTCATCATAAATATGAAAGTAGAAGAGAAGGACGCCATTTCTGTGCATTTTCAATATTTCATTCTACATACCAACTCAAAACTCTCTTTCTCTCTCTCTCCACTCAAGCTGCCATTTAGTTCTCCAACCTTTCTTGGGTTATTAAGACCCAAAGAGCATTTCACTCCCATGTCTATCAGTGGTTCCACCCTGCAGGGTTTTCTCTTGGGAGACTCATTACTCACTACAGAAACACAAAGGCCAGCCAAACCCCAACGCTGTGCTTCCATGTTCATATAATCTCTAGCAACCAACTGTAGCACATTTAAAGTTTCAGGCATTTCAATGCAACGTTCAACATAAACATTTATATATGGCTTCCCTGAAGTATTTCTGCAAGGTTGCTGGTGGGGGCGAAACAATTTTGGCACTTTAATCACGGTCTAGTGTTTACAGACAGTGACGTTATTAAAGCATACAAAAAAATTAAGGCAGCATGAAATGTTTCCTGACAGATACCCATCTCAGGTTTGATGAAATAGTTACGGGAAGAGATCTTTGTGCTTTCCGAAAGTGTTAGAGAGGGGCCTCAAGGCTCTATTTGAGGACCTTTGATGACTTAGTTTCAGGCCTTCGCTGTCTATTTAGAACTTTACGTCAGATTGAGATTAATTAATTGGCTGGATTTAGGTTTGTATGGCTCATCATAAGCACAAAACACACCTGAATTGCCTATTGCTGTTGTCACATCTATATACGTCTTCTAGAATTCTGATATGAATCTTTTTGTCATTGATTCAAGAAGACCTCACACCAACAAAAATAAAAAAAAATTATTGGATTGTCAGTCTGGGATCTTTAAATCTATGACTCAAAAGATGTCCCTTTCACATTAATGTTTTAATGCATTGTGAACAATTTTCTAGAACTACACAGTTTTTACATAATATAAAAGTCAAACCTGTTTCATTATTTTAGATTCATCATATTATCAATTCTGTAATGTATTCTAAATATTTTTTCTAAGTGCACAAATGGTTCTTTTTCAACATCCTGAAAGCCATTTATTTGCTCACTGTATGTGTTCGCTGGCTCAAACAGGAATAAAACAACAAGGAAATAGAGTGCTGTGGCCTTGACGTCAAAATCTGAATACTCATTTGCCAGTGGTTTCCTCAAAATTTTCCTATGTTTTATTTTTCCCCTCTGAGCAAAAAAAGGTCTATTGTAATTATAACTTGATCATACTTGAATGTTTTGCAATGTAAATTACACTCCCAAACACTATGTAGGTATTTATCACAAACATGCATTAAAACAAATCTAATTTGTAATTTTGGATCGATAAAATGTACTTTGTAGAGCAAGTATTTATAATTTATTTTTACTACATACATTATTTTACTTGTACATTAAAAGAACGAGAGGAAAAAAGGAAAATATTGAGAAAATCAGTGGTGAATTAGTTTCCTGAGTTTGTTATATCACAACTGGATGACTGTAGCACATTTCAATACAATCTCACGTTTAAATTCATGAATCTTTCCAACCAAGAATGTCATTTTGTAGTGACAACAATACAGATTCATATGGGGAGGAGGCTAAAAGATCTCCATATTTCTCTCTTTAACATTGAAGTCAAAGTGACAGAGAATTATATAAAAGTTTAGGAAGTCTAGATCATCACCTTTTCTCCAAATCAGAGTTTCAGTAAATTACCCAAATCTCAAAGACACGCTCTTAGAACATGCATATATCAGTTCAACCAATGTGCTCTTTTATTACAACATCATAAAAACATTCCTATCAACAACAACAAAAAAACAACAACTAATAGCCACAATGAAATCTAATCCACTCCCAATCTAGAAAGTAAATGAATAGTATTTTATGTTCGACTTTTTAACATCTGCAATTACCTGCAACAAACAACCCGTTCTACAATATTACAGCCCTGGAAGTGAATTATAGGTTTCTAGACAGCAGGACAAAAGTATGCCATTTGGACAGTATAGAAAGAATAAAACAAAAACATTTAAACCCGGAAGACTGACAAACCATCTGACGATACTGATGAAGCAATAAATGCGAATCCTCTTACTATGTGCAAGTACTATTAAAGACTCCACATGTCATGCAATCACAGACAAACTCATTGGAAAACACTAACATTGTCACGACAACAGAAAAGCCTTTAAATAATGTTACGACTTCAAATCACTCACTATTTATTGTACAGATAGTGAAATCCACTCAGATAGCTGATATATTTGACTATAATACGTCTGTAGAAAATCTCTGAGCTTTAAAGAGGATAGTTCACCCAAAAGTGAAAATGTATTAACTTTCTCACCCTAGGTGACGTTTTATTTTCTTCAGTAGGACATCAAACATTTTGGCTGAAACCATCTGATAACACCATTTTTAAATTGAAATGTTTCATCGATATATTTTGCTTTATAAGAGCTCAATGTACACTACCTGACAAAAGACTTGTCATCGTTGTAAGAGCAAGCAATAATATGTTGACTACTTGTTGATCATTTGGAAAAGTGGCAGAAGGTATATTTTTTGAACCCCTGTTGAACCCCAGTACAAATAATCACAAATACTGCCGAAGACCTATTGGAACATGCATGGAGCAATGATTCTCACAGTCATCAGTCAAGTTTGGTGATGGGAAAATCATGGTTTGGGGTTACATTCAGTATGGGGGCGTGCAAGAGATCTGCAGAGTGGATGGCAACATCAACAGCCTGAGGTATAGACATTTGTGCTGCTCATTACATTACAAACAACAGGAGAGGGCCGCCCTTGCTCTTAAGTCTGTTGGAATCTGTGCTTTCGTTTTATTTCAGCGTGAAACACTCTGAAATAAACATTAAAACGGCGGGATTCCCTTTCCTTTTCATTACAGGTGCCGTCGCTCCTCCTATACAATCCTCAAAACAGCCACAAAGTGGTGCGTGACTTTCAGCTGACGCATCCGTAGTGATTAACAGACGCTGTTTCCCAAACGGATTCTGTACACTCGATTAGAAGCAGAGCGAAAGTGGATACTAGGTTTTGTGTTTGTGTTTGAACAGACATATACACATAATTAATAATAATAACATCTAAAGATGTTGATCTTGATGGAGGTTTTTTTTTCAAACACAACTAATTTTGTCCTAAATGAGCATAAAACTTTAGGAAAGCAATCGAATGCTTTCATTATAACGATATGTGTAAACTTCTGTCATTTATAACAGTGACACCTTTCTTATTTAATGTAGTCAAACAAAAAATCATAATAAATGAGATTCATACACTGTTCTTTATTCATAATGTGTAAGTTATACAGCGAGGAAAAGATGACTAAGATTTGATAACTTGATTTTATTTCTTTATAATAGCTCATTTGAATAAGTTTGCAAACGTAAACTACTAAATTTTCTTTTGTAGATAATAATATAAAAAATTATTACTGACGGTTTAACTGTTTATTTACTTTGAAACAGAAGGACATATTTGATATAGGGATTTTTTTTGTGAGGGGGGGGGGGGGGGGGTTGGGTGTTGCAGGGATGTATGGATGCAGTCCTCCAAGCTCATGGGAGTCATACACAATATTCATTCTTTTTCCACTGCACCATGACTTTATATTCTGTACTGTACATTATAAACTTTTGTCTAAGCAAAGTCAGACTTCACTGTCCTAATTAAATAATTACAAATCAAGGCAAGGTCATATTTATTTTGGTAAAAAAGCGTAAGCTAGAGGTCTTTGCTTTTCATATAAGCCACTTCTGATACAAATGATCAACTAGAAGTCAAGTTATTATTTGTTGTTACTATACCTTGGATAGGCGATAAGACTATTGTCAGGTAGTGTATAGCCAGGAGGCTGAGGTTATAATTTTGTTTTGCTCTTATTATTTGTACTCTCAAAGTGGTAGGCATTGACATGCATTTTGAATATGAATGAATCATCTTAAACTCAGCTAAAAATCTTCTTTAATGTTTGGCTAAAGAACAACCTTAAACAGTCAGATTTTCAATTTTGGCTGAACTTTCCCTTCAGCAAGAAGCCAACAAGAAGAAAAAGCCTTTCTGAATTAATATGAAATGGTGCGCTACATTTGTGTTACTATATATTAAATATGAAAGTAACACAGGTGAAGTAAACAGCATTATTTATTAGCGTGTAGGCAGTCCAGCTTAAGGAAGATACAGATTATTTGCTCCTGAATCTTCAGAGGCGTGTGCTATAAATGAGTTATGCTGCTCTCCAACATCTCATGCCTTTTATCACTTGAGTGTCTCCACAAGACAAGTTATACTTTGGAATTCTAGTTGAAATTGTATAACAATGCTATTTTCAATTTAGATCCTGACAAACATTTTGGATGAGACACAGATTGTGGCTTTTGTGTGTGACGTGGAGTCTCATTCCAGTCAACCCCTGAATATGCAATGAAAAGTCACTTAAGGATGATCTGTATAGCACAAGGCTACCCGCTCGGTCATATTTGTGCTCTCTCTGTAGACGCTGATGGATTTGTGTCTTTTTAAAAATAAGGTTAAACAGCTTTCATGGTCAAGTCGAACATAAACGTTAACCACGCCACAGTGCATGTAGGCCAGTGTATTTCGCCAGTAGTTTATAAATATGTGCATAATTACTGGAAATACCAACATACCACCACTAAAACTAACAACGGAAAAATGGAACGGAAGAAAACAGCCCACGTAAACTGCAAATTTTGGAATTGTAGACATTCAAAGAGTATGTAAACCTAGTCTCTAAAGTGTTTTTAGAAGGCAGTGTGTAAACCAAAGCAGCGCATCAATGCCACTGCAAAAAGAAAAAGAAAATGGAAGCATAAATAGTGAATATCTGGCAACCAGCTATCACAAAGTAAATGCAAGTGTCTTATAATGGTGCGATCTTTTGGTATAAAAGTAGGAAGCAGGCACTAAAACGTTTCTCCTTGTTACTCTCATGTGTCTTATTTTCACAACAATCTTTGTGACGTAGATATTAAAGGGAGCACATCAGTTCAATACACACAATGTGAACTTAACATGATTGTAAAGTTGATTACACTTTTTGAATGGAGGTGTGTGTGCAGCCCTACTGCACAGTTTGGTATAAGTAACCTCTCTTATAGGCACTCAGTGGGTAAAATGTAGCGACCACAAACTTGCCATCAAAAGTACGGCCTGTCAGTAATCTCTGGGCTTCTTTGGAGTCTCCAGCATTTGCATACTCCACAAACACCTGTCAAAACAAGATAAAGAATATGTCTTTCAAACTAGATGAAAATGAATTTAGCACAACGTTTATAGTTCAAAGTGTTCATTTAAGATCATTTAAGTGTTCATTTAAGTCATGGAATTTTGACATGGCATTTTCCAGGCCTGGAAAAGTTTTGGAAAAAGAGTAAAACCCACAAGGTTTTGAAAAAATTCATGGAAAACATATCTTTATTCTTGAATATAGGTTATTTACTTCTTTTCCAATCATACTTTCACATTATTAGTGCGGTATAAGCATTATCTCAATTAATTTTACATAGATATAAATATAAGCTGGAACTAAATAGATTGTTGCGTGGTTTACGATATGCTGTAATAAATTTGAACATGCATTGTTTTTCTTTTATCACGCATATGGAGACATTTCATGAAACATTAGGTCACTCTTGGGGGGGAATTTACAGAAAAGTGGTTCAGATTTTTACTTGCCCTGCCAAAAAAATTTTTAGACCAAAGAAAAGGTAAAAAAGAAAAAGGTATTTGCTATTTCTTAGCCACATATTTTAAATAATGTGCCAAAAATAATGTCTAAAACTGTTAAGAAACAAGGTGCAGGTATTTTAATGCAAAACAAAACCTAGCTGACTTAAAAATTACAGCAAAATATAAAAAAACCAGACATTTTCTTTTAGCCTCATAACTTGATGTTGCCGTCATAGAAGTCATGGAACTTTTGTAGTAAAAATGTGTAAGAACCCTCTACTATGAATGTTATACTATGTTAACTTTTGAGACATGCTTTTGAGTTGGGTGTTACGTTTTATTGTGTGATATAATGTAATGAATCCGGAATATAGGTTAGGTAATTTATGGATGATTCTTAGTACACACAAAAATGCTGCGTTGATTAAACCCAAATTTGGGTCAAATATGAACATTATTAATCTCCATTATTAAATCATAATTTTTTATAATTATTTTTAATTGACCAAGCTGTCCAGTTAGTCTTTCTTTAACCCACATTTGGTTTGAAAACAACCCAGAATTTTTAGAGCATGATTTGACATTTTATTAAATGACTCCAATTATCATCAGTTGTTGTCATTACATTGTACATTTAACTACTATGATGTGTGACTCAAACATATTAAATGATACACTTTAATGGTCTAAAAACAAAACATTAACTTGACTAAAAAACAATGGGAAACTTAAAAAAAAAAACTTCAGACAAAATGAACAACACTCTTCTATATCACTGGGTGAATATTAAAAAATATTAAATAATTTACATTCCCTACTAAAATTTGATTTCACTCACCTGTCCCTTGCCGGGATTCTCTTTTGGGATCAGTAGGGACACAACCGTGCCATACTTCTGACATTCTTCTTTCATGTCCTCTATTATATCTAAGAAATACATATAACTTAGAGATCTGCTAAATAAAGGCAATAACAAAGAACATACTTCAATTTCTGAGGCAATGTAGAGCCACAGACTGACCTTCGTACTCATCCTCATTATACAGATGGCTGTCGTCAATTACGTTTAGCAGTCTCAAGACAGGTGTGGGCAGAAGGACCAAATCTTCAATATGAGGTGCTGAAACCCAAAGCAGTTCATCATACAGTGTGACAGCACACACTGGACAATGCAGAAAATCTGTTAGATGCTAAGTGATACGAACCAAAGGGAATGCTGAAGAAAGGGCTCATTAATGCAGCCTCGGCTGTGCTTCTGAGTTTTGGGTCATTGTGAAGCATGCTGGGGATGATAACACATCATTATAGTCCTATCTAAAGAAAATGCACCAATTATAGTTGTGAAACTGACCAAAACATTATCTTATTATTTTTGAGATCTGTTCAACCACCATGATGATGATGATGATTGTAATATGATTTTAAGCCTGTCAAAGGTGGACACTAAGTCCAGTGGGTTTTTTGTAAATCCCTGTCCTATTGAGTTATTTGTTGAATTATTCATTCAAATGATTTGTTCCAAAAACTGATTCATTTAAAAACCAAGCAATAGATTTTAATGGATTACTGAATTTTTGTTACTCTTAATTTGTTCAAAGAGAGCTCAAATTTAGAAACACGTAAAAGCGTTGCTTTGTTTGGAGCTATTTTCATTAGTGAAAAAAATATAAAAGACCGTATTACAACTCACTCAATATTAACTTCACCCATGTGCTGAAATTCAGGAAAACTGCCCTCTTGCTTGAGTGATTAACTGTATCATATCTTATGAATATCAAGAAGAAATATTAAAGTCATATCATTATTTATTAAACTTTAAATATTTAAAATAAAAATGTAATATTTTATTTAAAAACATATATTATGCAGCAGCTACTTAAAAACTGCTGCATCAAAACAAAAATCTGACATTGAGACTACATCTACACTAATACAGATAAATTTGAAAACGGCTTTTTCATCTAAACATACTCCATCTCCACCTTGTCATGTTCAATTCTTTCAGACAAATGGTCATCCATACTAAAACTGCTAAAAACGCTTTTGTTTAATCTACTGAAGAGAGGCAATGAGGAGCACAAACAAACTGACATTAATCTGTAATTTGTGCTGTCAAAATGGACAGCACACAAAGCGTGACCCGCTGTAATATGACAACAACATTTTCAAAATTATCCACATTGGACAGCACTTTCAAATAGATATGTTTTTGTTTCCTTAAAATGTTGTCTCAGTATAGACGGAACATGGAAACTGAGAGAAAAATATTAGATATTTTTATTATATTACCTATTAAAAAAACTATTAAAAGAAATATATAATGTGTGCCCGGCACTCTCTAATTCAATTTAAAGTAGTGCACAGAGCTTATATTTCGAAGACTAAATTAGGCCAAATGTTTCCTGGTACAAGTTCTTTGTGCAGTATATGTCATTGTGCTGAAGGCGCTTTGTTTCACATGCTCTGGTCTTGTCCTAACTTGGAGCATTTCTGGCAGTTAATATTTGATTCATTATCTGTAATTCTTCAGCACAAGCAAGAACCAGACCCACAGGTGGCACTATCTGGGGTCACCTCAGAGGAAATACAATTGCCTTCATCAATATGTAAAATCATTGCTTTTTCGACATTGTCGGCACGTAGCCTATTTTGCTAAAATGATGGAAGGATTCTCGTCCTCCCACTCACGCTCAGTAGATTAGAGCAGGGGTTCTCAAACTTTTGCAAGCTGGGCCCCCCAACGCTGGTTCATTGCAGTTGGGGCCCCATTGACTAGTTTATATATATAATTATTTAAATTGATTAATTGCTTAAATCACAAAGCTACATACTGTATAGGAATTTGCACTAACAAAGTATGGTCGATTTTTCTTTTCATGACAGTTAATCTTTTTTCAATACCACTGGCAAAACTACCACATACTTTTAAGCCCATAGAGACACTTTTTGTCCATTTTAAACAATATTTTCAAGTTTTTAAAGGTTTAATTAAAGTATATGATGAAAATATTAAAATTTAGGCATTTTATAAACATATTTTACACTATTTTTCTTATTTGCACATTGTCACAAAAAAAGACAAGTACACTGTCAGTAATAAAATAATAAAACAAATGACTTCGTTTCACTTGAGGTATTTGAAATATGACAACACTACATTTCTCAAAGCAGTGTTTTAAGAGCCTTATTGATAAATGTAACAACAGATTGTTTGACCTGTAATGCCTGCACAATTCAGTGATGCTTTAAGACAGATCAGGATACAACTATTATGTATATATTGCACAAATACCTCATCCAAAAACATTTCTAGTTTAATTCTTTTGTCGTAAAAAAATTAAAAAGTTCCACCTTTGCTAAAAGTTCTGGTAGGTTTCACTTCACGATACAGCCAAATAAGACATCCCTTAGCATTGTCATCGGTCATGCATCAATCTAATTCTAAATACTTGATAGCTTTTGACTAAATTTAGGCAAGGAGCAAAGATAAATAATATCTACTTTAATAGCAAAGAGATCGCGATTGTATACAGTCTGAGCGCACACACGCGATGATGAGAGGATTTGCGGTTCGTTTGAAAAGGCCTATTTAAGAGCTCGCATATCCAGTTTTTGAGGCTAACGTACATGACTGCACTCTCATGTTAAAATAAAGCACTCGCGACATTTGCAGAAATGAATAATTGCGCAATACCTGCATTCCCATGCCGACATTCATACTGTATTAAACCAGGCTTCAGAAGAGTAACAGGTCAGAAGCGAGTAAACTCATGCGAAATGTGTGTGCAGTTGAGAACCACTGGATTAGAGAAACTTGTCTCTATTTAGAGAAAATCTGATATACATTAAGAGGATCGGAGGGGAAATTCTTTAAGGTGTGGCAAACTTTTATCGAATATGTGGAAAATCTCAAATAATTAGATTTTGCTTTACATATGGCATATATTGTTATATGTTTGTATTTTTATTGATTGATTGATTGATTGTTTTTATATTTGGACCTACATGTACAATTGTATATTTGTTCATTTTCATTTAATGTAAGCGTTATCCTGTTGTTGGATTGGTATGGGTCAGGGGTTTGTATTGTTGTTTTTCTGGTTTGAAAAAACTGAAAATCAATAAAAATATCTAAACCAAAAGAAATATATAAAAATATTAAAAGAAAACGTATTAGTGTGGGCATGGCTTGAAAGCGGAGTAATGACTGCTAAAAAATCAGCTTTGACACCCTAGGAATAAATTAAACATTTAATATTAAATAAACAACATTATTAAATGTTTGTAAAAATATATTACACCAAACAGTTATTTTTTAGTAATACTTCCACAGCATGATTATTTGATCAAATCAATGAAAACCTTTGGTGTGCACAAGAGTCTTATTTTAGCCTGAGTTAGTTGAACTGTTGCATAAAATCAGGTGCTGAAATTTGGAAGTGACTTTTACTTCCTACCTTTTGATCAGATCCCTCAAATGAAAGACAGGGATAGCCGGGTAAACCAAAGCATTGCTCGAAAAGATATGGTCTACGATCGCAGAACTGTTATCCTGTAAACACACAACAGAAAGCAAGAACAACAGTATAAGTAATAGCTGTTAGTCATTTCAAATAGTTAATACAAAAAAATGACTTTAAAGATTGAAGGCAGAGTCCAGCTTCACAGCAACTTGATCAGCTGACCTTCCATTCCTGAGACTTGACAGTTTCTTTAAGTTTCATTCCTGAGTACATCTCAAGCAGGACGATGCCCAGACTCCACAGATCCACAGCGGTCGTGCAGCCCGAGTCACTCTCCACCCCTGCCTGTGCCAATGAGTTCTGCAGCTCAGCTTCAGGAGCCCGGTATCCATCTGTCTGGATGTACTTCACATCCTGTGATGAGACAGACAGAGAGACAAGATCCCTGATGCTCAATGCATTGAAAACCTACAATAATACTAGAAGCACACTGATAATAGGTTGCCATTCAAATGTGTGAGGCTGCACATTTTGAGTATTTTTATTCAACAACTGAGTATACATTTTACATTTCTATTTAAAATAGCAAACATTTTATTTATTTAATTACATTTTTGTTCAATAATTTATTATGAAAATTATTTTTTGAAGTATAAAAAAAATTCATGTATTTGTTAAACTTATACTTATAGATGATATACTTATTTTTGATATACAATATTTAATATGGTATAAAACATGTATTATTAAAGTGTATTTCATATTAAATGATTGCATAGAATTATTTGTCAAAATATGTCCAGGAAACATAAATGTACTTTCTACTATATTGATTTTTAAAAATAATTTAATACTTTAAATTGAACAAAACAAATCTTTCACATTTACCAGCATTTCTATATTTAAACAAAACAATTATATTTCAAAAAATTGCTGTTCTTTATGAAAATTCAGCTTTGACATTTTATAATAATAATAATAATAATAATAATGCCTTTTATTTATGGGCGCCTTTCAAGACACTCAAGGACACCTTACAATAGATCACAATCACATAATAAAAACAAGCAGTAAAAATAACAATCAACATAATATCAAACCAGCAAATCATTAAAAGCAATTCTAAACAAAAATGTTTTTATCTGAGATTTAAAATTGGAAATAGAGTCCACCTGGCGAATGTGTAAGGGCAGGGAGTTCCATAGCTTTGGTGCTGCACAACTAAAAGCCCTGCCACCAAATGACTTCAACTTGAAGTTTGGAACTGACAACAGTTCAGCAGAAGATGATCTCAGTGAGCGTGAAGGAGTGTAGAAATGAAGAAGGTCAGAGAGATAGTGAGGGGCCAAGTTATGAAGAGCTTTATACGTTAGGAGGAGGATTTTGTATTGTATGCGATAGTGAACAGGGAGCCAGTGCAGGTGAAAGAGAGTTAGAGTTATATGATCAGAAGTGCGCGAGTGTGTGACTATCCTAGCCGCTGAATTCTGAATTAACTGCAGTCTATGGAGTTGCTTATCAGGAATGCCAGACAAGAGTGAATTGCAGTAGTCAATCCGTGATGTAACCAAAGCATGAACAAGGACTTCAGTGCTTTGCTGAGATAGTGAAGAGCGAAGTCTTGCAATGTTACACAGATGAAAAAAGGCAGAACGCGAGATGTTACTAATATGAGGACCAAATGAGAGGATGCCATCTAGTATAACCCCAAGACTTTTAACATGAGTTGAGAAATTGACAGGGGAGTTATCAATAAACAGAGGAAAAGATTGAGATTTGGATAAAGTAGGCTTAGAGCCAACAAGAAGGGCTTCAGTTTTACTGGCATTTAATTTTAAGAAATTATTCGTCATCCATATATTAATCTCTTGTAAACATTTAGTAAGGTCAGAAGGGGGGTGAGATGTTGTAGGTTTTGTGGAGATATAAACCTGTGTATCATCTGCATAAAAATGAAAATGTATGCCAAAAGAGCGAAATATATTTCCTAGAGGTAAAATATAAATAATAAATAAAAGCGGGCCCAATACTGACCCCTGAGGGACACCGTGAATGACTGAAACAGGATCAGAGCGTCTATTCTTTTATAATAATTTAAACCTTTAGATGAATAAGTTACTCAATCTGTTTGATCAGATATATGCAACACTATTGTGTAGCTGGATCAAAACAATGAAAAGCCTTTGTGAGGATAACATACTTAATGCTTTTTCCAAAATAACCCCAAACTTTGAAATGGCAGTGTTTGTTCAGTGAATCATTTTTGATAGCAAATGCTAATGTGTCTACAGCAGCTTGTTTCAACTTGTCACCTGATGCCCTTCTTTAAAGCTAAGGCCGAAGTCGATGAGTTTAAAGCACTCGTCGTCGGCACTCCAGAGGACGTTGCGGGGCTTGAGGTCTGCATGGACGAAACCTTCTCTGTGCAGGAAGGTCAGAGCCTCCAAAACATCCCGGGCACAGTGCTGAATCAACCACATGGAGTGACCCTGATTACTGGCCCGGACCAGCAGCTCAGACACGCTCACATCTAGCAGCTCCAGCAACAGGCAATGAGTGGCCACACCGAACGGGTTATGATTGGTAAACATCCCATACAGCGTCACTAGAGGAAATATAGAGGAAATATGTCAATGATAAAGATTAATGCTAGAATAACAACACTTGGATCATTTGCACTCATTTACAGTATGTATAGAATATGTATAGTTAGTACAATTAGATTAAAACTCTGCTGTGTAATTCATAGATTTAAAATAGCTCTTACGTCAAGTGTTGTGTTCAAATTTATGATTGTTTATTTATGTACCATAGTGGTCCTGCGAGACACATTTCGTTCCACTATATGTCCACATATGTTGTGAAATGACAATAAACTTGACTTAACATTTTTTATGAAGAAGTGTTCATCTTGTGGACTATTAAACATTGTCTATGATGGTCACACCATCATAAGCATTTTTCATGCATTTTTTTAAAGTATCACTTTTTTTACATAAAATTTTTTCAGTTTTACATTTTTTTCTTGAGCAAAAAGTAGTGGCATTTCATTATGACTCAAAAAAAGCCACCCACTAAAATGTCATTCAGTTTAACAATAAATAGTCATTATAAGTGAGAGAATTTAAGTACCACAGTGAAGCCCCAATATACTAACTCGTCATTTTTAGAATTTGGTGTTTTCGTTACAATCACTTAGTTTTACTCATTTAATATTATCATGTAGTCTATTTTTTTCTGATAAACAGATTAGATAATGTTATTTGTTTTACATAAAAATACATGTTTTATATAAATATACCATAATACTTTAACTGAAACATTAGACAGTTTAGACTTATATTTAATATGCTTTCTATATGGCATTTTTTATTTTTAACAATAATTTGTAGTCAAAACTACAATTTATCTTTCAGATCTGTTTAAATTGTTGGATCTCAGTTATTTTGACTGCACGGTCCTCTTCTGTCCTAGAAAATATAAGGTCTCCATATAACAAAGTTATTTTTGAACGTTAATATTAATTACTCTGTTATGATAAAAAAAAAAAACTTGTAGAATCTCCGAAAAAAATGAGTTGTTCCCGCCCCCCTGCTTTAAACATATGTGTCTTAGCTTAACTTAGTGTTCAGCTTACCGATATTCTTATGTCCCTGAATCTTCTCCAGCACAGAGCTCTCCTTGATGTACCCGTAATCTCCACCCTGCGGGTCCACCTGAAACTCCTTGACCGCAGAAGTGGCCCTGCCGGAGCTCACCCGGTAAACTGAGGCCGAGACGCCCTGACCCAACCGAGCCTGCACGTTCCAGATCTTCCCGTAGATCTCAAATAACGCCGGACTCGCCTTCTGCTCTGCGGCCGCTGGAGTCACCGCCATCGCCGGTGAGCTGACATTTGGACTGGACATTTTTGCACTGGAGCCAGAAACGCAAGCCATAAGAAATATCAACGATAATCCGAGTTAAATAATGTCAGGTTTATGATAAATAGTGTTTGCTCCATCCGTTGCCCTTTGCAGAAACTTTTTTTAGCTGAAATGATCTTTGCATAGTGCTTTTCGGCAAGCCAGAGTTTACAACTAACGACCACCTACTGCTGACGAACGAAGGCTTCAATGGCATATTTTAACGCAAACGCACAAATCGTTGAGATCTGCCGCTGCATAGTCGGATCTTAAAGATCCGAAAAGCTGATGTGCGCTTATAAAACACACAGCAGATCCATTTAGCCCTGTTTAGGAGGACCGAGTTCTGAAATTCTTTCCACTGTTTTGGTGGCCATGATACCGGAAGTGACGGCATATGCAAAAGTAGAGTTTTCTACAGTCTTGCTATAATAATCATTTTGTTGTTGTTATAACATCATTTGTATTACTTGTAAATGTTATATTTACAAATGTAAGTTCACCAGCAATTTTGTTTATTTATTAAAGTGCTTTCTCAGTAAATATAAAAACATCTTTGATAAATTTAAAATATATCATTTCCCAGATTTATCTTAAAATTATGTTATCTTATTAAAATTATCTTATTAAAATTGTAAATGGATTGCTGCATGTTATCCAAATGTTTTTTAAGACAGTAAAGAGATTTACTTTTAAAATCTACAGGAATATAATTAGTATTGATTGGTTTTATCAAAAGATTGTTTATTATTAACACCGGAGTTTTTAAGCAAACATATGAATCGAATAAATGGACAAAAACTGTCACAAAATCGTATTTTTCCATTGCGTTAATTTCATGTCTTGTTCAGCAAGTGCCGCCCTTCTCCTCTATATCATTGGTTACGATCATATGAATGGCATTTCGACTGTCTATTGACAAACTACAATGGCGGATTTAGCGCTTATTACTATAATATGGGCGGGTAAAATATCGCGTTTGATTTGACTGTGTGGTGGTGTTTCCGTGTGTGTCCTGCCACGTCAGACTGACGGATACCGAAGGAGGATCCCGAGCAGCGAAGGCGGTGCTCGTAGAGATGTAGCCGTGTCTCTACTCCTGCTACTGAACTGAAAGGGAAGTACTGAGTGACCTGCAGCCGCGCCGAAGGTAATAGTATTATGATGTTGTTAAATTTACATTTATAAAACATTTCGTACGTTTATTGTTTCTCGACTGGAAGTTGAAGTGTTGTCAGGCTGGCACTGCGGGCGACTGTGTCATATCCACGCAACTCTTATCAAAGACTACCAGTGTATCGATTTTAGGGCAGAGATAGGTCATTTTTAGGGGTTGTTACATCTAAATGCTTTATGTTTCGTTTTACAAAAGGCTATGTTAAATATTTAATCCTTGTTGCTAAAAAACAAGTTGTTTTCATTCATTTGTGTTGAACAAGTTGGCACAAGGAGGATTGTATCAAACAGTATAGGCATTTATGAAGCATGTGCGATCTTTAATCAGGTATGGAGGGTAGTTTTAATCTTTTATCAAACTTGATAGCCCTTCATATGACCAGAATTGATACACGTTGTTTTCATGCCAAACAAAAATGATGTTATGCTGACCTTAAGACTTAGCCTACCCTAAGTTTATATGACTGAGCACGTACACACAGAGTAGTTATCAATTTATGGATGGGATAAGATAGGTGGATCTGCGACTGACGGATCCAGAGACTCTTAGATAATCAGTGTCACTTCACTTCTTCCTCTGTTCCATCACAGACTCGTCCAGACCTAACAGAGACCATGGACATCCACAAACTGGCTAAGAGACTCGCTGAAGCCGGACAGTCTCATGTCATTCAGTTTTGGGACCAGCTGAGCCCTGAGGAACAAAATGAGATGAGCCTCGACCTGGAGGGCATGAACTTCCTGGAGATCAATAACTTCTTTAAAACAGCCATGAAGACATCTGGGCAGAGCTCTCAGGAGAAGGTGGACACCAGGATGGAGCCGGTGCCCAGAGATGTTTTAGGGAGCGTAACACGTGACCGTGAATGTCTCAAAGAATGGGAAAAAGAGGGTGAGTTCAGATATTTTCATGTTTAATGGAACTCTTACTCAATCGCTCTTTAGTGCCATCCTCTCTGAAAGGAAAACCTAAGATGTTTTGCTGGTAGAAACTCTCAACCACTGTATGGCCAGATGATCAGTCACTCAGATTACAAACGGAGAGAAAATGACCAGCCTGAACAACTAACTTTGTTAACACTGACAAAGTCATAGCAAGTTCGGTTTCATTCATGTTAAAGTGATTTTTGTTAGTCTTTGTTGAACAGAAACAAATGTTGCTAAGAAATATTTCTCAAGAAAATACAATGAATGATGCAATATCCTCCCCACCCAATGGACTCCATAGAACCAGATTTAACAAATCATGACCCCCCGAGAGATAAGAAATCAACCCTGAAAAACAAACTGAAATAACAATAGGTAATTTGAAAAACAGCAGGTTTCAGTATTGAAGAAACCATGCTTTATCCCAGTGGTCCATTTTTGGGTGGGTGGGAGGACGCTCCAAAAAGGATTGAACACATCTGGTTCTGGTTAGATCTGACGTACATGCTTTGCTGAAGTCATGCTGAGATCATTCAGCATCACATCATCTATAGTTAGGCCATGTTACAGTGGTAGAGCAATATAATATCTGTATTATTTTTTCCACTAAGTACGGTTTTATTTTACTCCAAATTGTTGTTGGTATTTTTAGTTTATTTATTATTTTAATTTTTCCATTCTTTATATTAATGATAAATGACATCAGAATCAGAAAATGCTTCATGATACTTACTTAGTTTTTTGTACAAGTTTCATGATGTCATATAAGCAGACAGCTTATATGAAATCATGAAACTTGTACAAAAAACTATTTTTTTATTATATAATTGGGTTTGTGTCTTTTTGAAATAGGTATTTTTTTTTATTTATTTTGGATTTTTTCTCTTGTTATTGAGTAGGTTCTTCTATATTTTATTAATAGGTTTTTTTTTTCTCTCACAATTCTTCAAGTTAAACCAAATATATCTAAAAAAAAAAATGCTCATGAAGTGAATCTTAGTAGCTCTAGAGGTGAAGCTCAAGTGTTCATGTTCTCAAATAGTCAGACTACAGATGCCGAAAACACAAGTGTTGGAAACATCCACCCAAGTCTTAAGGACATCAACCTGATGTCTTTTGTAGTTTAATATTAAGACACTTATCCATATTGTTTAACTAAGACCTACTTTTGATTTATTACTCCAATGTTTGCCAAAGTTTGAGACATTCAGCATTAATAATTGCAGTTGTTTGAATGGACTGCATGATTCTGTATATGTAATTCAGTTGTTTTTCAAAGCAGGTTTCAATTTAAATTTGAGCACATTCTAGGCTGCTTGTAGGTGAAGTATCATGAAGCATTTCAGTAATTTATGTAAGATAAACTAGGCCTCATAAAGTCAAAGATAATAGCCCCTGTTATCTGCAAACAATGAAACACAAACTGTTGCTTAAGCCAGACATTTTATACCTACAAGACACAATGCTTTTCTCTGCACACTTGGGATATTTTAATGTGTACAGCCATTTTTCAAGTAATAGTTCACCCAAAAAATTATTTTACTCATTCATCAGTGATTTCATAATTTTCATCATTATTGTATTCATCATTTACTCATCCACTACTTGTTCCAAAACCTGTTTAAGATTCCTTTTTCTGTTGAGCACAAATGTGCTTTAGAGTCTTGCTAAGAAAAAAAAAAAAAAAAAAAAACATCCGTTGGCTTGTGTAGTATTTTTTTGCTTCTACTTCCTACTATTGATGCCAATGGCTGCTCTTTTTTTCCCTAGTGTTTTGCAGAATACCTTTTTTTTGTGTTCAACAGAAGCATTTGTCCATTTGTTCATGCATAATTTTAACACACATTTGCTAAAGTGACATAATCTCCCATCGTTCCATCCACACAGGCTTGCGCTGTATAGCGGAGAACAAAGTTGCAGTTCTTCTCTTGGCTGGAGGTCAAGGGACACGGTTGGGGGTATCATTTCCAAAGGGCATGTATGATGTGCGCCTCCCTTCCCACAAAACACTCTTTCAGATCCAGGCAGAGCGCATCCGAAAACTGGAACAACTTGCAGAAAAGCAGCACTCAAGGAAGTGCTGCATTCCATGGTAAGGTGATCATTAAGCTCAATTCAAGCATATTCAATTACAGTGGGAGCAGTAGATAATAAAAAAGCACATTTTCAGCTTTGCAGTAAAGCAGTTTGAGTTAATGATTGTTGAATCTAATTACTTGAATTTCCAAACTTGTTCTGATCTTAAGGAAGTTTCTTCCTGACCGTAATGCTAGTAACCTCCCTGCTATGAATGTCACTAGATGGTTTAGTCAGTGTGTAATCGTGTTGACACAGCACCTGCATGTCGTCCTGGGGAACTAGGTCAGACCTCGGGAGAAAATGAATTTCCAAGCCATTCTCTACCCAACAGAATTGACCACTGACGCAAGACATACACTGGATGTCCTAATTATAAGCTCTAATCTCATTAGGGCAAATGAATCATAATTTAAAGACTGGTCATCATAACATATACTTTAAAAAAAAATAGTAATATTTTGTATTTCTGAAAATTTTGTCTCCAAACTAAACATTGACAACAAAACGTGGTCAAATCATGATCTAATGAAAAAATGATCACAGACCGAAAAACTAATGTGTATAAATTTCTAATAAGCATTATTTTTTTGAATTATCAAAGAATTATAAAGAAACTAAATACCAAAATTGCAAAATGTAATATTCATTTTATGCAACAATTCAAAAAACAAAGAACTTAATATCGAGCAAATTACATTTTAGATACAATAACATTTGTTCTTATAAATTTAATACTGAAAATAGCTCCAAATAAAACATATTTGTGTGACTTTGAACAACACTGATGTGTTTTATTACTGAATGAATCTGTTTTTAGCAAGTCAAGGACTTAATTACCCATTCATAAAGACTTAAACTGCATATTAAGTAGTTTTTACTGTCATGTAACTTATGGTTATTTATACATGTAACTTACTAGTTGTGGTGCTTTATGTCCATTCAGAATGTGTGGCCTCAATGTTTATTATATGCACTCTTGTTTTGTAACAGTTGTTCTTCAACTTTTTTATGAATACTTAGAATTCAATCATACTACTTGCTTCACAAACTGCTTTTTTGCCTGCTGTACAGGAATTGAAGCAAGTATATTTGGACACAAGGAGTCACTTGAATAGTTAAAAAAAAAAAGTTGTTTTGAACGAATCACCTGAATAAATGATTCAGTGAATTGCTTGATAACGTGGTGTCTTGCCTTACCTACTGGTAGTTTTAGTGTGATATGTCTTTATGCATGACATGCCTGAACCAGCCAAGATATCAGCACAAAAGAACAAAAAACACAGTTTATTGTTATCAAAACATTCACTAAATATATAGAGATGTTATTGTTTGTTAACGCCCTGTCTGTTGAAGACAAGAAGATATTTTGAAGAATGTTGGAAACCTGTGGCCATTGACTTCCATATTAGGTAAGAGCATACTTCGGAAGTCAATGAGCACAGGTTTCAAAACAATTGGAGGCTAAGTAAGTAAAAAAACTACTAGGCTTGCAATTACATGTTCAATGTTTTGTTTCGCCAGGTACATTATGACAAGTGGCAGAACAATGGAGATGACCAAAGATTTTTTTGTTCAGCACAAATACTTCGGCTTGAAGGAGAAGAATGTGGTTTTCTTTCAGCAAGGCATGCTTCCAGCCATGGACTTTGATGGCAAAATCATTCTAGAGGGCAAATGCAAACTAGCCATGGCACCAGGTAAGTTTTCAAAGCGAGGTGCCAACTTTATTTATAGAGCACTTCACTTTTTTTTTTTTTTTTTTTTTTTAGTTAAATTAATGTGAGGTACAATCCTGAACCACAGACCTCATTTATTTTTGAAATCAAATCAAAATCAAATAAAATTATTTAATTAAATACTGAGAATATTCTGCACTTCTGTTTTATTATAATATTTTTTCCATGATTCTTTATGTTCAGATGGAAATGGGGGTTTATACAGAGCTCTGGGGACACAAAACATTGTGAAGGACATGGAGACGAGAGGAATCTCCTACATTCACGTCTACTGTGTGGACAACATTCTTGTGAAAGTGGCCGACCCTGCTTTCATTGGCTTCTGCACACTTAAAGGAGCAGATTGTGGTGCAAAGGTAATTTATAAACATCTCAGCCCCGCCCTGGCTAGTATTTCCTCTTTTGTGCATAATGAAGAAAGGATTACACAGAGCAAGTTCTTTCAGGAATTTATACACAAATGCACAAGCTTAAGGCTTTATTATTATTAACTGTGTGTATATTTAGATTGTTATTTTAGTTTATTTGTTGTTGATTCCACTGCATGCTAATTTATTAGAGAATCTCTGAAGTGTCATGATGGGTTTTGTAAGTCCACTAGATGGAGCAACTGTTCAAAATGATGGATACAGGAATTTAAACTAAAATTCAAAAGTTTGGGGTCAGTAAGTTTTTGTTTTATTTGTTTATTTATTTAGCTGTTTTTTTATTACTGTGACTTATTCAGCAAGGACATTAAATTGATCAAATGTGACAGTAAATACATTTATAATGTTACAATACTTGCTGTCTAAATATTATTATATAAAATATTTCAGTCCCATGACCTTCATCACTTTAAAAACCAAAACTTCATATATGATTAAAGATTCATCCAGCAAATATTAATAGTGTGCAGGATTATCTGTTTCCCTTTTGCACATTTTCACATGGTGATTTTCCCATGCACCTATCATTGCTTCAGGTGTACTCTGTCACCTCACAGCAGGAGCGTCTCTGGTTCCCAGCTGGCCCAGTTGGCATTTCTGTGTGAAGTTGCATGTTCTCCCCGTGTTCACATGCTCCAATTTCCCCCACAGTCCAAAGACATGGGCTATAAGTGAATTGAATAAACTAAATTGGCCGTAGTGTATGAGTGTGTGTGTGAATGAGTGTATGGATGATTCTCAGTACTGGGATGCAGCTAGAGGGGCATCCGCTGCATAAAACATATGCTTTAATAGTTGGCGGTTCATTCTGCTGTGGCGACCCCTGATGAATAATGGACTAAGCCAAAGGAAAATGAATGAATGTAAATGGAATTTAAGTTCACGGGACACTGAAAACGTCAACTTCATTCATCTATTGCCATCCCAAAAATGTGATTAAAAAAAAAAAAGATAGAGATAGAATTTTTTTTTAAGTCTGTCACCAAATGACAGCTTTTTGATGAAACAATTAACCAGAAACTTCAATCAAACCTTACCGTCTTACTGTATGTTATGTAGTAAAAGGAAGGGAATTAAGGAAGTTGAATTATTTCTTTTTTTAGACTCCTCATAAGTAGTTAACCACCCGCTTCTAACTCTTAAACGAGTTATTTAATGATGCTTACGTCAGAAAGGTTTTTTTTTTTTTTTTTTGGGACTCTCCACTTAGCCACACATCCTCATTCCTCAGAATGTCGCTTCAGGTAACATCGCATGCGCTTCTGCAGTCTGCATGCACAACAGTAAGAAGGGAAAAATACATTTACAAGGAACGGTGGTTATTCTGGACATTTTAAATGGTCTCCAGTCAGGAGCATAATTGCCTTTTAAAACTCTTATATAACCAGCCTGGTGATGCAGGAAACCAATTAATTTAGCCATTATTTTCAGCGTAACCTCACAGTCTGTGACGTTGTGGTTATTATGATGTAATGGAAACCAAATTACTAACCAATTTTTGTTTGTAAATTTCCCATTTATATTATTATTAATATGTTTTTAATGATGATTATACATTGATATCCAGTATCTAATTGTAAATGTGGATCTGTGACTATTATTAGACTGATTCACAGCAGGTGACATGTGTTTCAGATGAGAAAATGTTAACGTAACGGTGAAACTCTCCACGTTTTTCTTGCCTGACCAGATAGTGATGTGTTCACCATAGTGTTTGATGGAATCTGGAAGTGCTTGTTTTATGTCTGAACACATTTTTCTGCCATTAGAGTAATCATTCTGCTCTAATTCTTCCTTTATGAATTGGGGTAGATTAATCAGATGTTATTTGGAAGTCAGAGATTAGTTTCACCTTGAAAGTGTTCTTTGAGTTGGCTCAAACCATTAGAGTAGAAAGTATTCACACGTAATATTTGGTTCAGATGTAAATACTGAACAGCTGCTTTTGAATACTGAGGTTTCTGAAGCTGCTAGCAATTAAATGGTTCCTTCGTGACAGGGGATGTAAGAAAATTTGGACCCACCCACCCTTTATAATTTGTGAAGCATGCATTTAAAGTGGCTTTAGCTCGAAGACACCCCCCTATCCAAATCCCTCCATCCAATGCTAACCTTTCATCAACCAAGGAGTTTGTAATTTGTTTCTCAGATGAATGGAAAGGGTTTTCTGCATTTGCCTCAGCTGTAATTTAGCACAGACCTCAGGCAAACACAGACACAAAACTGTGTGAGCCATTCAAACATAGGAGGATGGTTTGGTTTAGAACAAAAGTGACAAATGCAGTATTCATTTTGTTTATTTATTTATTTTTTTTAAACTTGTTTTAATTTTTAAATTATAGAAATACATCTTTAAGAAACTGTTTTAGGTTTGGTTTTATTACTTGACAAGTTATTACAAATTGTTATCTGTTGATGTCGGATTTAATCTTTATGACAGGTAAGAAACTCAAACAGAATCTGTTTTAATTATTAACAAGAGTTTACATGGTTTGTTATAGTATTTTTTTAGATGCTCTCTTTTGTATTTCGCTTTACCCATTTAAATGTTAAAATGATGGTAATAATAAGGATAAATAACCAGTATTAAAACTCTGGACTGTGTAGTATGAAATAAAATAAAGCTAAAGCTTAAAGCAAAAACCTAAATCAAACATTTAACATGCTACGATTGAATACAAAATATTGTAGTGTATACATTATAATGGAAAGTTGGTTTTAGAACACTAAGGTGTGTGCATGCTTGTTTGTTTGTTTGTTTGTTTGTTTGTCGACAAAATGTTAACCAAGGTTGCAATAATACTATATTATTGAAAATTTATTTTGTGATGACAAAATCAGAATTTTTAGCAACTATTAATTTATATAAATATTAAATATAAATAAAAGTAATAATACTTTACTTTAGTCTTGATTGCCACACCCTGTAAAAAAATAATTTCTTCATACTGTCCCAACACAAATTAAGTTAATTTAATTGTTTTTACAAATGTAAGTGCATTGAACATAAAACAATTAAGTTGTCCCAAAAAAAAGCCTGAGAATTGTGTTGTTTCAACTCATTTTAAACAAATAGTTCGAAGATGCAGCAAAAGTCATTTTTTAGTGCACGAAGTCTATTTACTTCAATAAAATGGTGTCGTTTAATATATTTGTGTTTACTTTTTATTTTGCAATATTGCATATTTACAAGCAGTCAGTACTTTGAGACTTCCAAAAAAAACATGAATTGTACTGAATTAATACACGCATTTGCTTGTGATTGGCAGGTTGTAGAGAAGACCAATCCCACAGAGGCAGTGGGTGTGGTCTGTAAGGTGGACGGCCGTTATCAAGTCGTGGAGTACAGTGAGATTACCCTGGCAACGGCAGAGAAGAGAAGCACTGACGGTCGACTGATGTTCAATGCCGGCAACATTGCCAATCACTTCTTCACCCTCACTTTCCTCAAAGATATCGTGAGGTTAGTCAATGCTCAGAGAAATGATCAATTCATATTTTTCATTCATTGTTTAAAGTATGTTTTTGATTGCTCATCTATGAATTGGGCATTTGGAGCTGTTTGAGGATATTTAGTTGCTAGGCAATGATCTCTGAAACACATTAAACAGTGCAGCTATTTCTATGAGCTATTTCCAATGAGGTTTGCCATCTTGTAAATACTAGACAGGATGGAGCTGACTTTAATGCGCACTGAGAATGAGGTAAATTCAGGAGAGGAACATCTGCAGTTTTTGAGCGTCTGGTATTTTAAACACAGATGACTTCGCCAGACGTGTTCTCTTATTGTCATTTTTATGACATTTTAACTGAAAGAACATGCTTGGCTTTTTCTGTCTGTTACTGTCTGTCTTTATATACCTCTATATCTTTCTTTTAGGACTCACGAGCCGCAGTTGCAACACCATGTGGCACAGAAGAAAATCCCCTACGTGAACACTGAAGGACAGCTAATCAAACCTGACAAACCCAATGGGATTAAAATGGAAAAGTTTGTCTTCGACATATTCCAGTTTGCCAAGTTAGTGTCAAGACTTTTTTTTTTCTTCTTCCATTTCTGTTTTCAGTGTGTGTGTGCGCTATTTGAATTGAGGGTCCTTGTTTACACTTCTTTCAGTAAAGCGAAACACTTAATAGGTATTTTACACAATATTCACAGGGCATTGTACTAATGTCACTCAAAATTTGTTAATCGCTTTCCCTCTTTGAAATAAAAAAGAACCTATTGAAATATTTTCTGCTCTTGCTTACAATTTTAATAGAAATGAATTCTTATGCCGTAAAGATTTATATGGTTTTAAAAATCTCTTAAAGAATATAATAAATTAAATTTTAAAAAGAATATAATCGTTAACATGTTTTCTGCATGCTAAAGAAATGTGATGACGTGATGTTGCTTTAAATTGATTTCATAACATAAAATATCAAGCAATGCCATCTTTTATTTTTTGTTTATTATTTATTTGTTTTTTTAAAGTATTTTTTATTTTAATTAGTACCAAATCCAAAACTGAAACTAATACTTAAGATCAGAGTGCAAAAACCTTGTATACCCAAATAAATATGTTGAGGAGACACTTTTTTATTATTAATTATTTTGAGGAAAAAAAAATTAGAAATATTGTAGTTTGTTTGTTGTTTTGTGTTTTTTTGCAATGACTTATTTAAATTTAAATATGTTGTCTTTCTATTCCTAAAGATGTCAAGTTTTCAAACTCTTAATTTATTTTCAATAACTTTTTAATAAAGCTGTTTTGATTAAATGCACCTACATATATTATCTATATTCAATGAGAAATGAATAAACTCATATTTCAAATATTCATTTAATCAGAGTATATATATATTTATACATATGTGTGTGTGTGTGTGTGTGTGTATCGATGAGATTGAGCCAGAGCTTTTAAAGTAATCAAAAAAATAGAACTAGCTTAAACTATCAATAAAACTAATTTACATCTATCACGCTAAAGTAATTCCGGTAACTAATATTGCAAATTCTTCATGTTTTAGAATCTGCTGTTTGGAAAACAAAAGTCATTTTTATAAGTTTCTGTGTGTCTGTGTGGCAGAAAATTTGTGGTTTATGAAGTTTTGAGAGAAGACGAGTTTTCTCCACTGAAGAATGCAGACAGTCAGGACGGGAAGGACAATCCCACTACAGCGCGTCACGCTCTTATGTCTCTACATCACCGCTGGATCCTAAATGCTGGAGGACATTTTGTAGATGAGAACGGGACCCATATACCTGCTATACCCAGGTGAGACGCACTCAAGAATGAAAAATCTGACATTATTTTCTCTCCATTTTGCTCTTACAAACCCACACAGTATGGTGCCATTTTCCCCCCTAGCATACAAAGTAAAAATTTTATAAATATTGTCTCTGATGCATATATTATTGTTTTAAATTAACCTTTAAGTTATTATTTTTTTATACTTTTATTTCATATAATTGATTTTTGACTGTCATTATTTTTTTCACAATTATTATTTTTTTAAACGACATAAAGATGAATAAATCCTAACCAAATTCTCATTTTTGGCTGAAACCCTTTTAGCCCAGAGTGTGCGTTTGTTGCTTACGTTCCCACCTGAGTTAATTTTCACTCCCCTTTACCTTCAGTTTAATTGTAACCACATAATATTTCCTGTGTAACATTTCTAGAGCTGGACCAGCAGGGACAGTGACTCCTGAAGTCAGCCAGAAGTAACTATTCTTACTGTCGTATATATAGTGCATGGTGATGGGGCTTCGCTCTTAGTAGATCCCGTCTGTTAGAGCTCAGTGGTGGAAGAAGGTGTCCAATCCCAGACATGACATAGCAGCGGTAAAAAAAACAAACCTGGCATTCCTTTCTGGCTCTGACCCAAGAAAGCAGCTACTAACGGGCAGAATAATGTGCATGCTGGGAAATGGGCATCAGGCATGCTGAACCGAACAAGGCTGCTCATCAATATAACAAATAATCTGGTTGAGGTGCTTATAATCAAGTTTTCCTTTACTGAAAGTGGCAGAACATGGTATTTTGTTCATGAAATGTTTAAAATTATACAAGTGATTGTGGTGGTCTGATTGTTTCTAATGGGTGAATCAAATGTTTTGATTATTGTTGAAAATACTTTGTGAGTCTAAAATTTTCAAGATTTTTATTTTATTAAATCAAAAGTAAGGTTGTGTAAAACCTTTTCATTATATGATGTATACGAAATGATTAATGCTTGATATGCATGGCCATTCATATACAATTCTAACCCCTTTTGCCATCACAGTCTGAAGGATGGAACAGATCTGCCAATCAAATGTGAGATCTCTCCTCTTGTGTCCTATGGTGGTGAGGTAGGAGTCATTTGAATGCAATAGCAGAATAATTTATGGTGTGTTCACATTTGGTAGGTTTGTTTGTTGCAGTTATTCTGTAAGCGTGGTTCATTTGAATAATTGTGAATGCTGACATCAATCATGCACCAAACAAGTGTAAACTGTGGTGTGATTTTTGACTCTAGCATTAAAGCAACATTGACCAAATAAATGTACAGTAAGTGAAACATTTACACATTTCTTTATAACTCACGTCAAGTTGATTTGGATGAACTTCACATTGTTTTGAATGTCTATTAAAATTCACGTGATGTTCTTTTGCAAGGTTTTTAAGTCCTTTTCACGTGTTGTCTATTTTGCTTAAATTATGTAGGTTTGTTTCTGCTTTGAAAATTTCCTTGCAGTACTCTGGTATTACTCAACCATTTACTCTCTTTTTGATTATTTTTACTTCAGCAATGTAGCACTTAATAAAGCATAGTTTGGACGCATAATAAATCTCAAAGACCTCATTACATGGTACATAATGCACAACAACAATCTTTTTTTTTTTTTTTTTTTTTTTTTTTGTAAATATGAATGTGCAATTTTGAGTAAAAACTGAGCAAGTTACCACACCTAACAATAAAATCATTGATAAAACAGAAAACTAAGTGTTTTTTTGTTTGTTTGTTGCAATTACAAACATGCAATTACAAAAAAGCGGCAGCTAATTGAAAAAATCTCTTCTGTTTAACAGTACACGTGCTGCAAATCCTCACAACGCAAACACGTTTTAAAAAAATGTGCTGCATTTTCTCACAAGACTTTCAAATAGCACAGAGCACAATGGAAATGTTTCAAGGGGACCCTAAAACATGACGAACCCAGCTATTTAGGCTAATAAAATACAATAGACAAGGGAATCAGGATGTTAAAATAAACAAACAAAAAACTCCCATTTCAAAGATCACCTACAGCTTTCCTGAGCAAGTCACAGCACAGTGGCGTCTGTCACATTTTTGGGTCCCCTCGAAAGATTTTCATTGTGTTTTGTTGTTTTTGCAAGTGAATGCAGCACATTTTTGTAAATTGTTTGCTTTTTAAAATATTTTTTTATCAAAGTACTTTCATACATGTCATAAAATCCAGTATTTATTTTGTTTTGTACCTGTAGCTTGCGTTTTAAACATGACAGAACAAACCAGAACTAAATGTGCCATTTTCTCCAAACTAAATTAACCAAAATAACAAATCTACAAGTGTGAACACATCTTTAATCGTGGAGGTGCCAGAAATAAAGCGCATACCCTATAGTGCTAGTTCCTTTATGTATTAATAACCAATATCTCTTTTTGATCCCAAGGGTTTGGAGCATCTTGTGAAGGAAAAAGTCTTCCAGCCGACTCTGATCATCAATGAGAGCGGCGTCCATGAGCTTGTGAAGAACGGCCTGTGAAGCTGGACCTAGTGCACTTGAAACCAAAAAAATGAAGACTCTTGATCTCTTTATCATCTCCATTTTTCTAGGGTGAAGGAAAGCATGAAATTCTAGTGCAATAAAATGAAGGAAGGAGGGGGCCCGAAGGCTAAACACAATCAAACCATTTTATGATCAAACTATTTATTTTGTGAAGACTTATTTTTATATCTGTGTAGTGCTTTTATTTTTTTTTCTACAACCGGTACTTGTGGGTTTAATTTATGAATAGATGTACAGCATTACATCAAATCATACTCAATGATATGAACTGTAGATCATATGATTACTCAATGTTTCCATTCTTAACATCATAGATAACTATAAAAACTACTGTAAGAAATAGTTTGGTCTTCTCTGTGCATGTCTGTTTTTGACAGGTATGTTTTGCAAGCAGAGAAAGTGAGCGAAAGTATGGCATTACATCAGACTTTCCAGCACAGGATTTATGGGAGAGGATCTGATTGGTTGGATTCTGTTGCTGCCACACTCTCTGCAGTCTTTAGCGTTTCTCCTTTCCGGTTAGCTTTCCTCTGCACCACATTTGTTAGTTCATTTATGTACAGTATTGTACATCCATGTATAAAATAATTTATCATGAAAATGAATGACTCCGCATTGTTTACTTTCATGTCTGTGTAATCATTGCTTTTCCCAGTAACTGTTTCTAGGAATTTCTTGAACTGCATTTGCACAAGATGGGAGGAAATCAGAGAGCTTCATTGCATATAATTTGGAAAATGGAAATGATCACATTGCTGCAATTTTCCCATTGACTTTTAAGCAGAGATAAATACTTCCTTGATTCAAGCATGTGATTAGTGTAAACAGTTATATTTCAAAATGTCTTTTGAGCGTGGTTTGTTTCCTCTTATTTGATTACACTGAAAACTTTTTCTCAGAATTCTTGGATTTGCATTGGCAATAAGAAAATCAGCTCCTGCCATTTATTTGGTTCTCTAGGAATTCAGAGAAGTTTTCATTGTATTGCAGAACAAAAGCTCATTAGAGAAGTGTTTTCTTCATAAAAACAGCTTGCTACATATCTGGTTATATTAATGACAAGGTTGAATCTGGGCTGTAAATAAACTAAAATACAGCCATGAAATGAAATCAAAAAGTACCACTAAAATGTCTCCGTTTCTCTGGATTTACTGATCTTAATAGGTTTTGAGTAAAAATTATATATATTTTTCAATATAAGTAATAAAATGTTTTACTCAAACGGATAGTTCTCCCAAAATGAAAATTGTGGAAAAAATGTTGGAAAAAAACAGCTATTGACTTCCAAAGTATTTTTTTCTACTACTGATAAATGATACATTTTTTTATATTGATTTTTAAAAAATATCTTTTATATTTTTAATATTTATTTTATATATAAAAAAAATCCAACATTCTTCAGAACAGCTTCTTTTGTGTTTGTGAAATTAATAACAGTTTAGAACCCCTCGAGTTTGCATAAATGGTGATGAAATCTCCTTTTTAAGGTGAGCTATCCCTTTAAATACAAGAACTCGTAAATCCAGAGAAACTTTTCAAAAGTTCCTTACGCTTTTCCCCTGTATAAAAATGCTGGTTTCCACACAATAGATTTGTATTGGGGCAACATGAAGGAATTGAGTTAACTGATTAGTTTTTTACTAATTTAAGGAGGCTGAACATAAAACAATTAGGTTTAATTAGTCTAGAATTCTTTTGTTTTTTTTTTCATCTCATTTTAAATAAGTAGTTTGAACAAACAGAAGCATAATTTTTTTTAAAGTTGTATGCTTTGATTTTGGTCGATAAAACTCAATCCAATTACAAACATCCAAGATTCCTTTTTAACACAGAGTACATTTTAAAAATTCTAATAAACTATTTTAAAGTGGTGAAATGGAATTTGAGGATGTTTTAAATAGATTTTAGTCTAAAATATACAAATGGTTCACTTAAAAAATACATTAAAATATTTATTTATAAAGCACATTTAAAAACAACCGAGGTTGACCAAAGTGCTGTATATAGGGGTACTAAAGACAGAAAAGACAGCAGAATATAAAAAACACTTTTGCTGCTTGTTGAAACTACTTATTTAAAATGTTGAAAACACAATTCTCAAGTTTTTGAGGGGGGAGAACTTAATTGTTTATATATGTTCTATCCACTTAAGTTTGTAAAAACAACTTAATCAAGTTGTGTTGTGACAACATGAAGGAATTGTGTGGTTTTTTTTTACAGTGTTTGAAATGAAATGCGAAATCCATCCTCCTGCATTTGTGCATGTGAAGAAGATTCATAAACCTATAGACAGAATCATGTTTTGTGAATGATAAAGAGTAACACAGGAGCCTTTCTTTAACCTTTTAACTTTGACAAACTGGTTGATTTCTTTTTTTATTGGTGATCCAACGAGACACAGAAATGTGTTTCTTCAGATCAGTTTTGAATTCTTTACACATTTTCTCGTATAACAATAGTCCTGTATCGGTTTTCCATCTATAAATTTTAATTGAATATCCTGTCCCTAGCCAGAGCTAATGGTGAAAAAAAAGTTGGGGCTGCTTTTCTCATTATCTTGCAGAATGATTTTCCTCTATAGAGGCGGAGGACGGATTTAAAGGGGAAGGCGAGCTAATTTAAAGGAATCACCAAGAAATCATAACTGTTATTTTAATTATTGGAAATATGTGGGGAAAAAGGTTATGTTTTTTTAGTTAGTTTAGTTTTAGTTTTTATGGTTTTAATATTTAGTTTTAAGTGTGGGTAAAATATATTTCTTGTTTTTTTCTGCAAACTACTGATGACATTTTCTATTTTAGTTTAAACATTAACATAAAAGGACAACTGGTCAACATAAAAGATGCCACTTTTTTATATTAATTTGTAGACAACATTTTAATTTGACAGCCAATATTTTAATTTTAGAAGAGTTAAGGGTAACACATTATTTCCATGGTCCATTTGAGTATTAGTAGACTCTCTACATAATATGTTGATACTGACATTCAACAGACATTTAACTGACTATAAGAAACTTTGCAGGTGCATGTCAACTTACACTAACCCTACCCCCAACCTAACAGTCTACTGACCATCAAACGGACCATCAAAATAAAGTGTGACTGAGTTAAGAAATTATTATTTGGTGGAATAATCCTGATTTTCAATTTAAACATGTGTTATTCTGAACAATTTCTGCAAACAAAAAGTTGTAAATGACAATATTTTTATTAATTAAAATAAATTTTATCAGACAAATTCCCCAAAAACTGCATAATAAAACCAGTACATGCAGAGAATCTGATCATTTTCAAGTGGTCTCTTTATTTTATTATTATTATTATTATTATTATTATTATTATTATTATAGCAGCATAACACAGCTCTGGGGGAAAATAAAACACCTCTTAAAAGAAAATTATTATTAATATGCATTTGGCATTAAGTACTTGTTATAAGTAAAATGCTACTTGCATGTGCTTTAATCTACTGCTGACGACAGTCTTAATTTAGTCAATATAAAGCATTCCATGATTTTACAATTTAAATGATGGAGAAATAAAATCGAATAAATGCTATAAACCACAACAATTATTTTAATTTTTCCCCATCAGTGCTAAAAACCATTTATCTTATCATCTCACACCCTACATATATGTATAACCCTACAATCAAATAATAAAAACTTATTTGATAAATTTTTGGAAACATACATGCTGTTCTAAAAATGCATCAAATTAGTTTTTATTATTAGGAAAGTAATTGCAGAGATGGAAATGGAAAGAGAAAGTCACTTTTTAGTGAATGTAAAAAACCTTCACAACAGCAATGAGAGCTAATAAATGGCAGCGGAATAATTGAATAATTGATCATTTGCAGACGTCCACAACAGTCAGAAATACTTTGTAATAAACGATTTATTATTATTATTATTATTATTATTATTATTATTATTATTATTATTATTATTATTATTATCTTACTATCTGCTCTTATTTCGTCTGTTAGTGATGTCGCTTCTTTGGAAATGCTGCTGGACAATAAGAAAAAAAACTGAAAATGAATATTCAAGAAAATCTCTGATTGGTCACGGGAGTCTGACTTAATTGAAACCTTCTGTATGGCACGAAGAATTCTGGGACTTTGGCATTTTTCCAAGAATCCGCAGAATGTTAGATTTTCAGCGTCTCTCTCTCTCGCTCTCTCGCTCTCTCTCTCTCTCTCTCTCTCTCTCTCTCTCTCTCTCTCTCTCTCCCTCCGTTTTTCCCTCATCCAGCGGTGTCTTACATCAGCTTACAGTGCCTGAATGCGACCTAAAGGAGAACTTCGGCTAGAGAGAAACCCCTGTTTTTGTCGTCTTAGTTACCCATTCATAACTTGGAATTAGGAAAGTCCTGGACAAATGGTTTGAAAAAAGCAACGCAAGCAGTAAGTTTGCATTCTGTCAAATTTAAGTGTTTTTCTTTGTTTTCGTTTGTTGGTAAATGTAAAGAAAACTTGATTACCGTCCTCTATTTGATTTATGATTAAGTGTATATGGTTGTCTGTGATGGTTTTAAGGTGATTTCTTGTGCATTGCTGTCTTTTGTGTTAAAGTTGAATTGGACAGCTTCTGTTTGCATGGCAGACTAAAATAGCGGATAGCAGAGCGACTTGATTTCGGTGAACTTTTGCAAGCCAGCTGTTCTGAATTGAGTTTTTCACAGACTAGCATCGCACAAGTTTGGGCTTGTTAAATTGCACGTCAGTGTAATCAGATTTATTGATTTTGTTGGTAAATTAACGATACGTTGTAGTTTTTCTCACTTCCCTGACAGGAGGATAATTTTCCTTTTCTTTTATAGCTCTAAAAATTGCTCCGTTTAATCAGATTCATTATTTTTTATTGCCAAATTAACAATGCCATATTTGGATTCATAATAACCATGTAGCTTTGTAGCATTAGGATGCTATTATTGCTAAATAGGTTTCTCAGTGAGCACAATAAGTTAAATATTTTGGTAATCACACATTTCACACAACAGTTATAATAATAACTGTTCACTCTAAAAAACAAAGGGTTAAAAACTACCCAAATTTGGTTGTTTTTTTAAACCCTACTGCTATAGGACAACACGTCAGGGGTTAAATTAACCCAAGTGATTAGGTTATTATTTTAACCCCAAAATGGGTTGTTTTTTTCTACCCAATAATTTATTTTTTACTTAAATAATAGGTTAATTTGATTTAATAAATAGGTTATATTTTCAAATGTAATTTTTAGTTTTCTTTTGAAATCATTAACCACATAAAAACAAACAGGTCAATATTGTATTAGCTTTATTTTTTATGTTCCATTAAATTTTTTCCTCACATTACTCTTTGTAAATACACTTTTCCTCTGAGATCATACAAAACTAAATACAAATTATGAACTGCATTCAAAACAATTTGTTTCATATTTATGGGTTGCCCATAAACATTTTAAACAATTCTCATGAATTCACATGCACATGAATTTAAAATGCCAAATGTTTTAACATTTAAAAAAATCATTAACTACAAAAAACTCAAGTTTTACTAAAGCTGTTTGCACATAAATCCATATGCACATCAAATTTAAAATTACAAAATACCTCAACAATTGTTTGTTACAAAGCAGTGTTTTTAGTCTATATTATGAACCATATATACACATTGTATTCTGATGTCTGTGTGAAAATAAATTGTACAAAAACACTAAATAGAAGCAAAGTGTGCATTAATGTATCATTTAACTTTTGTAAGCACAAAATGTATTTCCATCATTTATATATTATGAAAATCATCATACTACCTTTAAAGATTCAGACAAAATATTAGAATTAAACTATTAAGATATTAAAATTAAGTTTTGCAAACAGAATAAAATCAACTTGATTCACGATGACTCTTTGATGTGATGACTAACTTTGCGTCCTCTAAAAACTCACCTTAACATTACAAATCTAAAAGCTATTTTGACATTTTAGAGTGTGATTTTGATAATCCAAGTAGTTTGAAGTCTATATATGTCCTCCTGTGCAAATCTAGGTTCATGACCTCAATACGTGCATTACACATGCATCCATGACCTGTTCAATACCTCAGCATATAATTCATTTGAACTGCACATGGTCACTTTATAAACCTCCTTACAAGTGTTCGTGTATTAGAAGCAGCTTTATTTGTAGCCAAGAAACTGCTTCAGGATTTTTATTATTGCCTACTAAATACCTTTATGTATGTAGTAATGGATTTAAATATTTTATTATGGTGCATTGGAAAGCTTAATTTGTGTCTATTTATCACGCTCTTGTACTCATGGCATTTTTAATTTTACAATTTTACCGAAGGACAGAAACATTATTAACTTCTCATCTTGACTGCAAGTACAGATTGCAACTACTTAAAACAAGATGTCTAAAATCCAGATAAACTATCTCTCAAAAATCTTATTGTTCGCTTATTTTTTAAATAGATCAATATTAGGTGAATTTAAACTTAAAGTAGGGTAAAATATCTGCAGAAATTGTTGCTTTTACATTTTAGGTTTTTATATTTATACTTTTATAATTTTACCTAATTCAGAAATTGTATTTTGAGCATTATTATATCTTTATACAGTTGAAGTCTTAGCCCCCCCTTTGAATTCTTTTTTCTGGAGAAAGTCTTTTTTATTTCAGCTAGAGTAAAAGCAGTTTTTATTTAAAAAAAAAAAAACATTTTAAGGTCAAAATTATTAGCCCCATTAAGATTTTTTTTTCAAAGGTCTACTGAACAAACCATCGTTATACAATAACTTGCCTAATTACCCTAACCTGCCTAGTTAACCTAAATAATGTAGTTAAGCCTTTAAAAATCACTTATAGAAGTATTTTGAAAAATATCTAGTAGAATATTATTTACTGTTATCATGGCAATGATAAAAAAAATCAGTTATTAGAGATGAGTTCTTGATTATATTGAGTAAAACTATTATGTTTAGAAATGTGTTTAGAAATGTCTCTCTGTTAAACAGAAATTTTGGAAAAAAATTATTCAGGGGGCTAATTAAAGCCATTAGAACCATTAAAGCAATAAATGAAAACACAAATGTATTTTCTCCTGTGCATTAGATTACATCAGCTTTTTATTTTAGCAAAATAAAAAGCTGTTTATTATTTAAAAAGATATATTTTTTAAATTTCTACAGTGATACTAAAAGGTCATTTAGTAGCTATAATAATAATTTATAAACCAAAAGCCATTGTTAGTCATATTTAGAATAAGAATCATTTGATAACATATTAATAGACTCAAAGAATCAGTGCAGCCTCAAAATGCTAATGAAATTAATAATAAAAAAAATCTGTTTAATATTGAAACATAAAGTTTCTTTTTCACAAATGTTACTTGCATTTAATGTCCAAAAACCCTTTTTTAAAGTCATTTTAGTGCAGACAGCAGAATATATTATATTATAAGTTACACAGCAATTGTTATTTAAATGAGTGATCATGGCAATTTAATATGTTCACTTATTATTTGTTGGGCAATATATGTTTCCCAAATGTTTTGCTCTGAGTCTTGTATGATTCAAGGCAACACTTCATAAACTGCTTTTAGAAAAGGAAATGGAAAATGATTTTTCCACTGGCGAAGTTATTGTAATTGAAGTCAGAAAGCTCCTGAGAGAGTATATGTTACATTCCAGTGTGTTTCGTGCAGGTGCACAGATGCAGTGCCCCAGAAAATGACTTCATGACACATTGGACCATACAACTTTCTGCCAGAAAATAAGTACTATAAGAATTCTAACATATTTAAGTGTTAGACATGATTATTGATTATTAGACACGTGATTATTTCAATTTTCTCTAACACATAGTCTTAACAAACCTCCCACTGAGTTTTTGCAGTTGATGCCAAGAACCATTTTGGGTTCCACAAACTTTAGAACAGAAGTTCAAACGAAAAGTTCTTTTATTCTTTTGTACTTATTAATTTCTAAAAACCCTTTTGAGCAATAATAATAAATCAATGGAAGTAAATGTTCTATTGTATAATTATAAACGTAAATAAATATTTGTTATTTTTAGTAATAATTGACGCATTTGTGAGTTTTATTTTTTCAGTCACCTTTTAAAATGTTTTTAAAGAATAGCCGAAAACATTTGCCCATCACAAAAGCTCCTGATTCTGTAACATGTGTCGCTGCACTTGCGTCTGTTTTTGCTATCAGCTGGCTCTAATTTTACTGGAACTGCCATTTGATTTGGATTTATGCATTTCCATGAAAGTTAAAATATCTGCAATGCTGTGACCATTGCTTTAGGGAGGAATGAAAGAAAGAGGTTTCCTATGAAAAACACATGTTCTCTTCCTACCTCAATTTACAGGCGTGTGAATAGCAGCCTGGCGAATAAAATCCATTCATTTCAGCCATGCTCAGTTTTTCAGATAAAATGCACTGCTGTAGTCACAACCGTACCGTTAAAATATGCTCAAATGTTTGGAGTATACATACGGTGTTATAAATCTTTCTTATTGTAAAATTATCATGCTTTAGTTGTAACTTGGAAAAAAAGGGTTACTTTAACAGGTGTCATAGCAGAAAGTCATTTTGTTTGTTGTGCAAAAATATTCAAATTTAATAGGTAAATGAGAATCAGAATGAGCTTTATGTGCCAAGTGGGCTCACATACACAGAATTTTAGTGTTTTTTTCAGAACCTCAGGGTACATGCATACATACATACTGTACAGAATATATGCATACTTGCATGCATGCATACAGGCAGACGTATTAACACAAGAACACAGAAGGACATTTAAATAAGTGGAAAATAAAGTAAACAAAAATGATAAGAAAAACATTTTTGGGTATAAATCGTATATGTTCTGTATAAATATAGTAATTAAATTAAAAACAATTCAGTGGCTCCTGTTCAACCTTTATTCAGAATCAACATTGCATATCTTGCCATGTGACTATTGCTGATGTACACATAAATATATAATGAAGTCATATATATGCAACATTGTTGACTTTTTTTAACTGTACAAATAAGAAATTAAAATATTTATATAAAAATATTTACAATTAAGTGGCTTTATTGGTTACAATAACCATAAACAGTAAGGGCACTGTATGTTTATGAGCATAAGAAATCTCATGCAGCTGTTTTTATGCCTAGATGTTTTAGTGCATAAAGATCTGTCTGCCTGAGGGGAGAAGTGTGAAAGTGTTGTGGAAGTGGAACAGTCACAAATTGAGGTCTTTAGATAGCTTAGGGTCTTAAATCTATATAAAGCTATAATTAGCTTCTCTGCTGTTTTAATTGGAGACTTAGAGTTAATTATTGTTTAAGTCCAAAACAAAGTTTATGTACAGAGTTTTGATTTAATTGGAATGTGTGTTATTGTGATTTGTTTTGTTAAAAATGTTACTTACACCGTTTTTCTGAATGTATATGATGCTATCATTAGCTTTTGGAGTATTCACAGGTATAATAACACAATGTGCTCCACATTTTTACATCATAAATGTTCAAACTAAACTGGTGTTTCAAAGAAATCAATTTGTGAAGGGATTATAATGTGATGCTGTAGTTAAAAATAGCATCTCATTAGTAAAAATTAGGTTTACTAATGTTTACTAAATACAAAAATTCAATAGTGAAATAAACAACCATGTTTGTTAATGTTAGTTTAATCAATTCAGAACTTTAAGAAAGGAAAAACTCTGCATTGACTAATGTTAACAAATGGAGCCATGTAAGTTACTGTGTATTGTAAACAGACTATACATAGCTATAAATAATCATAACTTTTCAGTTAATACTGTATCTCAGGCATGTCGCAGGCCAGATGAACCTGTGTAAATGTTTGTTTGAATTGGTATTAGACTATTATTTATTTACTTTTTAAAGAAAATGATTCTGTTCATCAAGGCTGCATTTATTAAATGTAAAAAAAAGTTAAGCTAAATATTTATTAAAATTTTAAATAACTGCTTTCTTATTGTATGTAGTGTCGAATAAAATTATTACTCCAGTCATTATTGGTTTTATCACTGTTACCATTAATAATAATAATCATATTAATTTTATTAATAATAAGAATAGTAATAATAAGAATAATAATAATGGGCGTCACGGTGGCACAGTGGGTAGTACGATCGCCTCACAGCAAAAAGGTTACTGGTTTGAGCCTTGGCTGGGTCAGTTGGCATTTCTGTGTGGATTTTGCATGTTCTCTCCCTGTTGGCGTGGGCTTCCTCCGGGTGCTCCGGTTTCCCCCACAAGTCCAAAGACATGTAGTATAGGTGAATTGGGTAAGCTAAATTGTTCATAGTGTATGTGTGTATGGGTGTTTCCCAGTGATGGGTTGCAGCTGGAAGGGCATCCACTGCGTAGAACATATGCTGCATAAGTTGGCGGTTGATTACACCATGGCGACCCCAATAAAGCTGAAAAGAAAGAATGAATGAGTAATAATAATATTATTATTATTATTATTATTATTATTATTATTATTAGAGTGATTTCTGAAGGATGATATTACTCTGAAGACTGGAGTAGTGAGGTTGAAAATTTCTCATTAAAATCACTGGAATAAATTATTTAATTAAATTGTAAACTGCTTTTGAACAGTTATTTTATAGTTCAATAACATTTCACAATTTTACAATTTGTACTGTAATTTGTAACTGTAATAAATGCAGCCTTGATGAGCAGGACATTTTAAAACATTTAAAAACCCTACTGACCCCAAACCTTTGACCGGTGGTGTAAGTCTTCAAGCATTTATTTCAAGCACGGTGCTGCGCTGAACACCACTGCAAATGCAGCAATATGGAAATTCTTAAAACACTTTCTAAAACTGTAAATAATTGTTAACTGCATATTTACGTTCCCTAATCCTGAAGAACGCTTAAATTTAAGTATGTGATTACAAAGTTACTACTTCCATCATAAATTGGAAGTTAAAATGTTTGCCATGAGCTATGAAGGGAGGCTCCGAAGCGAAACCCAGAGTGAATATACTGTTGTTGTCTTGAAAGGTGATTTTGAAGAGTGCTTCACTGTCATTTTCTGGCTGTTTGGTTGGTTAAGTGACGATCCCAGATCTTGGAAAGCTCTCGCTTGCGTCACCACAAATTGAAACCAGATTTTGACACTGATGTGTGCTGATATTTAATTGAGGCCTTTGGATAATTTATGGCCTCACGTCTATATGAAGCTATAATTAGCTTCTCTGCTGTTTTCTATAATGGGAGACTAGTCAAAGTTAGGAATTGTTGTATAGTTCAAAACAAAGCTTATGTGGAGAGTTTAAATGAAAGTCTAGTACATTTTGTTGGGAATTGTTGTTAACAACTGCTATAATATGGTCATACTAGTTTTTAAAGAGCATAACTAAATTTGGACAGTTCTAATATTTAATTACGGGCTTTAGATCATTTAAGTTATCAGTCCTGAAATCTATATGAAGTAGGATTGCACTAGTGCTGTGCAATTAATCGCAATCGCAAAAAAAATCGCGATTTAAGCACATGCAATTTCTTAAATCGCATGTTAAATTAAATCGCTTAAGGCTGCAATTTTACCTATTAATTTATTTTTGTTCTTGTGCGCATTGTTTTAATATGTTAACCAATCAGAGCTGACACAGCACACCAGGCAGTTACAGCTGAGCAGGAGAAAGATGTTAACCAATCAGAGCTCACTCCGCGCATGACAAAGTTGAGCGAGAGAAGCGAATAGGTGGTTCTGATTTACATTTAGTTTTTATTTATTGTTCTGACTGGAATTGAGGTTAGTTCATCTTTATTTCTTCATGTTGTCTGTTTTATGACAATTTATTACAGTTTTGTTGATCCAGCAGCGAGTGCTGCTGTGTACAGTATGTGTTTATCTAGAGCCGAGGTCAGTTCATCTTCAGTTAGTTTATGTTGTCTGTTTTAAAGACAGTTTTACTGCAGTTTTATTTATTAAACTTAACACTATGTTATTTCATTGTGAAATGTTTTGTTCTGCACTTCTTGTGCACTGAATACATTTAGAGTGTGTGTATGTAGCGCGTTTGACAAAGCAAAAACAGTTGCCAAAATCGCAAATAAAATCGCAATCGCAATCGCAATATATGTTCCAAAAATCTCAATATGATTATTTTGTCCGTATTGCACAGCCCTAGATTGCACAATATATCGTTTCAGCAATGTGTCACATTGCTGGATCTGCAATGTCGATTCAGGATTATAGTTGACTAGGAGCGACAGTTAAAGATTTTTGGAGTAATTGCAAAGTTTAACCATAAAGTTCCTGAATAATGTGTGTGTTTTTAAGGCCTGTGACTGTGTAAGCATTTCAAGCCAGTTTAAAGCATTCATGCACAAGAAATCTACGTTTTTGTCATTTTAAGAAAGATATAATTTCCATCGTGTGTGTGTATATATATTGTACATAAATACAACATATATATACACACTCAATGAAAATTATACAGTGTCATTTCATTTTACATTTGATTATTTAGTTTGTGTACCTGAATTCTTTTAGACTTCCACAAACAAATTTAATTTCTAACTTTGCTCTACTGTATCAGTGCTTGTGATTGGCTCATTATAATTTATGCAGATGTGCTCCACTATTAAATTACCATACACTCAGTATATATATATATATATATATATATATATATATATATATA
>CAIGQQ010034734.1:4845714-4878142 GCA_903798035.1 Danio albolineatus | reverse complement strand
TTAATTTGTGTTGGGACAACATGAAAGAATTGTGTGGAACCCTGCATTTTTTTTTACAGTTTATGCAATCAGAATTTCTGAATTCTTTGCTAATAGAGCTATTCAACTCATCTGTTAAAATTAAACTTAATATCGCAGTATGTATCGCAGAAAAATAAACCTCCCACGGTTTTTATCGTGCCACCCTATAAAGGTATCATTTGCTTTTCTGTTTTATTCTATAAAAGGAGACTAATTAAAATAAAGAGTTGTGTCCAAAACAGCAGCACATCTATTTATTCATAGAAAACAAATCCAATGTGACTGTAAATTGCATCGGTACATTGTTAATGTATTAAACTGTAATATATTCACATATTCACACAGAGGCTTCGAATTTTGTTTAACCTACACTCAAAAATTACGTTTGCTGTTTGTTCTAAGTACATATTTAAATTAAGCTGAAACAACATAATTCTTGAGTTTTGTAGGGGGGCAACTTAATTGTTTTATGTTCAATCCATTTAAAATCATAAAAACTAATAAGTTGACTTAATTCCTTTACGTTGTCCCAAACATTTTTTTTACATTGTATGTAAGCTGTTCTTTTATAAATTGTTGTTTAAAATAACTTGTTTTTCTAGCATATAATTTAAGTTTCACACAATATACTGTAGTATAAAATAATAGCAAAATATATTAACTTAATTTATATTAATATACAAAATATATTAATGTTAATATATTAACCAGACTATCAAATAACCAAATTTTGACACTTATAAACAGCTTGTTTATGAGCCAAGCTTTTATGGAGACTATTACTTTTATCGCTGTTAATGTAAATAGTTTTTTTGTACAGTTAAAAATGTTTCAATATAAACATATTGGAGAAAAAAAAGTGAAATTAATTTAACATTCTGTACTGTAGCTGCATCATTTTCTCCTTTTATCCAACAAATAGTTCTTGACCTGAAAAAAGTTTATACAGACCTATAAAAAATATCAAATAATGTGATAAAAGCTTTGCATAAAATGTAGTATTTACTTTTTAGTGCTGCGGTTTCCACAGCTCATTAAGACAACACCAACCTGTTAAATCCACCTAAGTTTACTATACATGCATGCTTGTGGAGATAGCTTTCTGTGAGCCTCACTATGCATTTAATCTGAAAGAGCACACTGTGTCCTCATTGCAAAATCACTGACACTATTTTTGACTTTCATTTCCTTTTTCCTGATACGGGCCTCACGCCGTTTATGAGGTAACCAGGCTCTGCTCGAGGCCTCGCTTTGCTTTAAAAGTGATCTTCACCTATTGCATGCGAGTCGTGTTGACCGAGGCATCTATAAGGCTTAGTAGTGTAGTGTGTAATTGACCGAGTTGCACTGAAGAGCCAGTATTGTGGTCTGGAATCAGCTAAATCTTACTGTATTTACATTAAGAGGTCTCGAAAGGGCCACAGACTCCATCTGCACCACTGGCTCTCTGTGCTGTGAGGTGAGGTGTTTAATAAGTTCCTCCAAATCATTGATGGTTTGTCTGTTATTGGGTGAAGAAAATGAGGGGATTTTTTTTGGTATTGCTTTTTCTTTATAGTTAGAGTGTTATGGAGTCTGTTCGTGATTTAATCTTTTTAAATATAATTGATTTCTCACTACAGAACTGCTGTGGATCAAACAAATGTTTTCCCATTCTTAATTTTAGGCAGAGGTGTATTTTCCACCGGTGACAGAGGGACATTTCCCGTTCGCTTTTCAAAATCGTGTTCATGTTCATGTTCATGTTTATGATTTAATTTTATTGCACGCAGTCATCACCATGGATGCAACTGATGAACTGCATGTCATCGCACACAAACGCGTCCAGTAACCAGTGGAATACATGCTCAAAGTAAAATAAGTGAACGTTTTAACGAGCATATATTGTGGTTGAAACCATCGTTTCAGTTTAAGCGATGAAACGTCAAGTAGCATTGAAAAAGAGATGGTTGGTTCAGTCTATTAACTCAGGTCTGAATAATCATATTTTTCAGTCAGACAAAATATGTATACAACTGTTGATGTTAGTCTAACGTTCAGGAATTTGTACTGCACAGAAAACTAATAATGTAAAAAAACATGAAAGACAATTAAATTAACGATCATTTTCAAACATTAGCCTACATTTTAAGTTTGCTGCTGTCTATCTGAAATTGACATTGTAAAATCCTGGTTCATGTCATTCAAAAAGTTTATTTTTTAATTTATTTCTGTAAATATTTGTAGGTAGGGTTTGAATTAAGGTTTGTTTAAATAGCTTATTATGTCCTTGATTTTGTCTGTAAATGCAAGAAATTGGATTAAAAAAAAATCTTGTGTCCCCTCAAATACTCAAACCAAAGTTACACCCTTGATTTTAGTCAAAGACTAAAACATGCCATATAGCTTGTTTTAGTCTTTAACTGAAATCAAGGGTGTAACTTTGGTTTGAATATTTGAGGGGACACAAGATTTTTTAAAAAATCCAATTTCTAAAAAAAAAACTATTTAGAGGAATTGTAGAGCAGTTGAGCATATTTAAAATAAATATAATTTAGTTATACTGTAAAAAATATAGTTAACTGTAACTTTTAACTTTTCTAGTCATAACTTACATCAATCACACTGACTAAAAATATGAAGTTAAAAGTTTTATAACTTAAAATTCAGTTGAAGCCTGATTAAATAAGTTAATGCAACAACCAATCATCATGACTTTTTATCTCGTCATTTTTTGTGTGTAGATGCTTTGTAAACTTTGTGTATTAAAATTATTTATTGAATTATTTATTTAGTAATTAATCTGTTAGTTTAAAATGTTTAGTTGTTCATTTAAAAATGAATTATATAAACTTATTTAAAGAATAATTTAACTTTACTGTGATATTTGGCACATTCTACTGACTGTATGAGTTCAAATTAATGTCAATTCCAGCTACTAACCCTAACCTAAGTATATAAAATCTGTACTGTTTCTTAAATACACAACTTTTTCCCCCAGTAATGTTTGAATGGCTGATTAATTTTGAAACTACATTCTCAGAAATAAAGAGCAGAAATCTATTTCAGAGTCCCTCGCTTGCATTCTCAGAAAAACTAAAACAAACAAACAAAAAAAAAAACTGTCACTGAGTTTTTTTTAAATTTATTTATTTTTTTGTATGTGTGAGTAAGTGATGAACTCACTCTGTCTGAAATAGATTAGTTCTCTATACACCAAAACAAAGCAAAGCAAAATCTGAATGATATGAAAAACATCAGGTGAAAAATACCCGGATGACCTGCATCCAATGAACACTAGTAGTACCTCACTCATTATGAACTTATTTTGTTTGCCAAGCTTTTGTACAAAATCCCTTGTATTTTTAGAGTAAAAGAAGTGTGGATTGTTCTCCTTTGTTCAAATGTATGCGTTGAATATTCCCCAAATTAAGCCACTAAACAAATATACTACAATAGAAATAATGTTGGATCTTCTGTAGTGGTGAGGCAGATGCACTGGAAGGGAGATTCCGAATAAAATCTGCTATGATCTTAACTTTATTTATTTATTTATTTATTTATTTATTTATTTATTTGTTTGTTTGTTTGTTTACTTATCTATTTATTTTTTATACCATATCACATAATAAACTGCCACTCAAAAGTGTTAAAAAAGATTTCTGAAAGATTGTGTCATTCTGAAGACACGAATACAAATTCAGCTTTGCTCAAAGGACCAAATTACATTTAAAACATATTAAGATCTATTTTAAAATTGTAATACTGTTAAACATTATGATTAAAAAATTTAAATAGATCTTAATATATATATATATATATTTTTTTTATGTAAGTAATTCCTTTTAGCAAAGCAGAATCTTTCTGATGTGCTGATTTGAAGAAACTATTACTGAAAATGTTTGTTCCGCCATTTTTGTGATAACAGCATCGATTTATTTATTGTTTTTGTTTTCTTATAAAAAAAACTGATTGAAAGAACAGTCTATTGAAAATTTTGTAGAATTTTTTATTTTTACTGTAATAAGAAAAATAGATTCATATTTTTGTCATTCTTAGATGAACAGTTTAAAAGAACAGAATTTGTTTTTACAGGGTTTGCCCCACAGTCCAAAGACATGTGCTATAGGTGAATTGAGTAAGCTAAATTTTCCATTTTGTGTGTGTGTGTCTATGAATGTGTGTATGGGTGTTTCCCAGTACTGGGTTGCAGCTGAAAGGGCATCTGCTGTGTAAAACATATGCTGGAATAGTTTGCGGTTCATTCTGCTGTGGTGGCCTCTGAAATAGAAACTAAGCTGAAGGAAAATGAATGAACAATTTAAAAGAATATAATTTATTTAAAATTTGTTGGTTTACATTTTGTAATAAGCTTTTGTTTGTTTACATTAGTTAACGTAACATTTCTGAAGCATTTTTTAATCCTGGTTAATAGTAATTTTAACATTTACTAACACTTTATTTTAATCAAAGGTTGTTAACATTACCAAAGTAAAACTTAAGCCTTAAGGCAAGACACTGATGGTAAATGAAAACCAATGCTGTTACTATTAGGGTTGAGCGATGTCGACCAATTTGGCATCGTATGATAGCTAATGTGAAACATAGCGATGGACGATGGCACCGTCCTCATGGTGGTGGTGAATTAATTATTTATGAATTATTTACTACCTGACCCGTATGGTCTTTGTTTAACCCATAACCAAATCATAAATAAATAAACATAAGTTACACACAAATTACCACCTGTCAATCACTTTTTCTGCGGGACTCTGGCATGAATAGGCAGAGTGATCTGTGTCGTTATAATGGCGTCGGCAAACTTGGTTGGTAAAAAAGGTGCAAAACCAACAGAAACCAACCAAGATCTGAGGTTTCCGCTAAAATGACTGAGTACAAGCGTGAAAGCGAAAGATTGAAGTAGTGTACTGATGCTGTGACACGTTACTTGATAGATTCAAAAGACAGAAGAGTTGTTAGATAGAGACAAGATTAATTAAATATCCAGCGATATATTCTTGATAAACTGTCCGATGTGCACTGCTCTCTGGGGTTTTGTGTTCAAAGCACCCGCTAACAGCCCAGAGCGCATGACAGAGTTTGTGTGTGTGTGGTCACGTGATGTGTGTTTTCAGCGGTATAGTGTGGACGGAGGGCTGTTCAGAAACGCCAGTGTGGATGTGGATCGTTTTCGTTCTTGTAATTGGTGTGTTTTGACTAATTTTTGCATGTTTTTGACCATTAAGGTGTACAGTTTGAGCTTAGAGATTATTTTTATGTATACACTTTCTGCTCAGTCTCTGAGTCAGATCACAAGCACTGAACAGCACAAGTTCTCTTTTGCACTTTTAAAAATGTGGATAAATCAAAAAGAATTCAAGAAATCATCAATAAGCCATGTTGCTTGATTTTACTGAGTTTTCATTCATTCATTCATTTTCTTTTCGGCTTAGTCCCTTTTTTAATCCGGGGTCGCCACAGCGGAATTAATCGCCAACTTATCCAGCATTTGTTTTACGCAGCGGATGCCCTTCCAGCCACAACCCATCTCTGGGAAACACATCCATACATCGTCATTCACACACATACACTACGGACAATTTAGCTTACCCAATTCACCTGTACCGCATGTCTTTGGACTGTGGGGGAAACCGGAGCACCCGGAGGAAACCCACGCAACCAAGGGGAGAACATGCAAACTCCACACAGAAATGCCAACTGCCCCAACCGGGGATCGAACCAGCGACCTTCTTGCTGTGAGGCGAACGTGCTACTCACGCGCCACCGTGGCGCCCGGCAATATATTTATAATACAGAAAGTAAACAGTTTTTCTTTTTCTTTTTTTTTCTTTTTTACAGAATAAAATGTTAATAATCAGGTATGTTATGTAAGAACAAATCCCTAAGCAAAATACAGACACAAATAAAATGCTAAAGATTGTTGTAAGTGCCTCAGAAGTTAGGATTTATGGCTCAGTGCTGGAGGAAATCCCATTTGAAGAAGCCAGACTTTAATAATATGAATTTTAAATGAAATCGAGTTACCCAAAATGATAAAGTGTACAAAAAGTAGTTGTATTTTGGAGATTTTTTTTATTAGGAAGAGACAAAAACACTTTAAAAAAAGCTGAAATCTCATGACATGAAAATACTGTGGCAAATACATGGCATGAAAATTCATATTGCTGATTTGAAGTCATTTTTAGCACAAAAATCAGAAACACTAGATGAAGTCAGGTTCAAACTCCATGTTCCTGTTTTGACATATTTGAGTAAAGGAGTGGTTTGGGCAATATATTTATAATACAGTTTATAATACAGAAAGTAGTGTGAACAGCCAACATTTTTTTTTTTTTTTTTTTTTTGCAGAATAAAATGTAAAAAATCAGGCATATTATGTATGAACAAATCCCTAAGCAAACCCTTCAAAATACAGACACGAATAAAATGCTAAAGATTGTTGTAAGTGTCTCAGAAGTTAAGATTTATGGCTCAGGGCTGGAGGAAAACCCATTTGAAGAAGCCAGACTTCGCGCAAAATCGAGTAACCCAAAATGATGAAGTGTACAAAAAGTAGTTGTACTTTGGAGATTTTTTTTATTAGGAAGAGACAAAGACACTATAAAAAAGCTGAAATATCATGACATGAAAATACTGTGGCAAATACATGGCATGAAAATTCATATTGTGAAATGTTTGACCACTTTGTTGCCTTAAGTGATTGAATCATGACACTGACAGCTTTATAATGCAGCACACAACACACACGACTGCGTTTAGAGATGAATCTCCTATTACCGGCCACGTCTCCTTCAATTATTCTCATCTGCCTTCTTTTCAGAATCAGTCAGTGTGAAACGCATGAAACGTGACGCGAGGAATGGCCTCTTTGGGCTGCTGCCAGTTTCAGACAGCGCTGGCCCTTTAATTGTATGTTATGCAGTGAGCGTGTGTGTGGAGCACATATGAGGGTTTCAGAAGCAGCACTCTAGTATTTCCATATGTTTGCTTGAGTCTCACTGCGGCTGAGATCATCTGCTCTGTTCACACTCTGCCTGAAGTGTGTTTTAGCATGAAGCCCATAAAACCAGGAGGCTGGAAGTCACCGCATGTTTCTTTGCAGGGCAGGAGTAGTGGAGGACATTTTGAAAAAAGAACTAAGAGTAATGAACTACGAACAAAATAATAATAAAATACTGAGTTAGAGAAAATGAAAAATGATGGGATTTTCAGTGTACAACGAACGTGTCTAGAAACGTAAACTATGATATGAAGAGTTTAGATGCAAAAACCTCTAAATGCCGTCTAAAGTTTTCCTCTAAATGAGCGTTTTTATCAGGCTCCTGTGTGTTTGTTCAGTAACATCACTTTTATGGCAAAGAATAAGTCCTTTTCCTGGTCTTTAAAGTGAATTATCTCAACATAAACAAAGGAGGCTTAGAAAAATGTTCATTTTTGATGGAAATTTCAGACGGCAGTTAGAGGTTTTTGCATCTGAACTCTTCATATACTATTGTTTTTTCACTTAATTTTGAGTAAGTGAAATACAACTTGTGTATAATTTCTTTAGTTGTTATTAAAGGTTTCTGGTGAATAAAATGAACATTAGTAGGCTGATTGTAAAATTTAAAACAGAACAATATTTCCTCTTCTAAAATGCTTGATTGAAAATGTTATAAAATAATTCAATATTCTAAAAATGAACAATTATTAAATTTTAGTAAAACCTGTTAACCTGTGCTTAATAATTTATTGGTTATTAATTCATGAAAAATTTATTTATTCCAAATATTAATGTTCTATCTCAAATATATTTTTAGTTACATATTCGTAAAATACTTGTTAGTCAAATAAAAACAAAAATATAATAATAATATAAGTTATTATTATTATTATTATTATTATTATTATGATTATTATTATTATTAATAATAATAATAATAATAATAATAATAATAATAATAATAATAATAAATGAAAATATTGGAATCATTTCTCTAGTCAAGTATTTTCTTTAAAATTTTAACTAAATCAGTCAAATATTTTTTTTTAAATAAATTATTAGTCAGATTTATTCATTTATTTATTTATTGTTTGTTTGCTTGTTTGTTTGTTTATTTATTTGTTGATTTATCTGTGTATTTATTTATTTGTTTGTTTGTTTATTTATTTATTTATTTATTCATTTATTAGGGAAAAATTCAACTAATATATTTTGTAGTATTTTGTAGTATTATTAATATATCCAGTTTAATCAATATATGACATTAAAAGAATTTGTAAGTTGAACTTTTTTTATTACTGTATTTCACTTAATAATTACTGTACTGATATATACAACATATTTAAATGCTGTATTTTGAATGAAATTTTGGTTTGTTGTCATACTAGGTGTATCAGCTTACTATAGTGAACTATTTCAGTTATAAATGCAACACAGATTATTATGTTACAGTTGTTCTATCCTTCAACATTTCACATTTAATTTAATGTATTTACTGCCTTTTTGTAACAGACAGTTTGTCAAATATATTTTCAATTGAATCATTAAGAAATTGTGCAGATTTTTTTTTCAAATTGATTCAGAACTTAATTAAACACAATTATTCTCAAATACACTTTAAAAATATCCATAAATTAGCAATTTTCTGTATTTTGGGATTCATGTTTTAATTTTTCCCTGTTTATTTATGCTTTTGAATTGCATTATGGAACCTTGATCTTTCTTCCAAAAACTTTTAACCTTTAAAAGTTGGAAAAAATAATTTGGATTTGGATTTTTTAAATAGTTTAATTAAAGTGATATATTGTTTGGGATGGTGTTTATTGTTTGTTTATTACGCTACAAAAACCTTGTAATAAACTGCCTCTACATTTTCTGTTATTTTACAGACTTATAAATCTCTATTATTTCTCATACGTTATATTATTTCAAATTCTAAGAACGGAATTCTCAACATCATAAGTCGACAGAGCAGATATCAAGATTCCATAATGCAATTCACAACCATAAATAAATGGAAATCACAAAGTAACTGTTAATTTACAGGATACAACCAAACACAGTTTAATAATAAACGCATAATGCAATATGATACACAGTGGATCTAATATAGATGTGTGTGGGATTGACAGTTAACGAAGTGTTAAAAGGGTTTAGATCTAGGGAATGTGACTGTGGTAAATGCTGGCAGTAAAGCCCAGAGCGAAGAATATGGTCTCCCCACTGCGCTGTAACCCCGGTATGCAGTGCAGCGAGTGATTGAGGGTCCTGTAACTCAGGTCAGGACTGTTCTTTCCTGTGTGTGGTGTCCTCTCTGACTGAGGGTTCACACAGAGGTTTGCAGAGTCACACATGTTAACCAAACAGACAGAGCACATTTATAAGGGCCACTTTTAAAATGGAAGAGCTGAGGTGTTTCTCATTACAAAAACACTTACTGAGCTCTTAAACCCTGCAAAAGCACTGCGGGGTTTTCATTGATTGTTAACAGTTACTTTATGTCTGTTTGTTTTGTATTTTGTTTTTATCTTTAGATCTTTTTTCTTGTTGTTTCTTGTTTTGTGATTTAATTTTGTTTGGCTTCAGAAAATGTTTTAGGAATGTAGTCATGTATTAACATTAAAAAATCTTACCTAATTTATGTATTGATTTGTTTATGGTTTTTAATTGTATGATGAAATGTGTTTGCCATAAAAATATTCTTTGATTCTGATAGAGCATTAAATATATAATATGATATGATATATGAAATATGATACGATACAATACGATACAATACAATATGATACAATATGATACGATACGATATATCTGATTTCAGATGTTTTTGTCAATTTTTTTTACTTTGTTTTTCTGTGTTTTTGTTTTGTCTAGCTCTTAGTTTTGTTTTATGCTTTCTGTTTGGTTTGTATTTTGTTTTGATTTGATTTAGATTTTTTTTTTATTATGGTAGTTTGCTTTTTGTTTCTCCTTTTTTTTGTTTTAAGTTATTGTTTGAATTTGTGTTGCGTTGTCATTTTTGTTTTGTTTAGTATACTTTCTGTTCGGTTAGTTATGTTTTATTTTAGATTTTTGGTTTCCTTTGTGGTTTCTGTTTTGTTTATTTGTTTTTGTTTTTTTTGTATTAGTTTTGCTTTGTTTTTGTTTCTTCTTTTGTTTGATTGTTTTAATTTGTGTTTTATTTTTTTGTTTGATTTCAGAGGTTTTTATCTGATTTGGTTTGTGTTTAGTTTTTGTAGTTTTTTCTGTATTTTGTGGTTTTGTTTGGTCTAGCTCTTGCTTTTGTTTACATTTTGCTTTGTTTAGTGCTTTCTGTTTGTGTTTTGTTTTATTTTAGATTTTTTGTTTCCTTTGTGATTTCTGTTTTATTTTAGATTTCTTTGTTCTTGTTTGTACTCGTTCTAGTGCTTTGTTTTTGTTTCTTCTTTTTGTTCGATTGTTTTACTTTTTATTTGATTTCAGAGGTATTTGTCTGATTTAGTTTGTGTTTTGTTCTTATTTGATTGTAGCTTTTGTCTGTATTTTGTGGTTTTGGATTTGTTTGGTCTAGCTCTTGGTTTTGTAATCATTTTGGTTTTGTTTATGCTTTCTGTTTGTGTTTTGTTTTATTTTAGATTTTTTTTTGTTTGCTTTGTGGTTTATATTTTGTTTTGTTTTTCTTTATTTACTGATTTTTTTTTTCTTACAGTGGCATTGAATGCAGCTCAGACAATATTAATAAAATACTGCATGCCTAGTTTGTGAAGAAATATGAAATGCATTACTCCTGAAAGCCGGGACACACAAGGACCCGCGGGCAAAAGTTGGCCCATGGTAACCTTTGTTTTGGCCCGTCATCCCATCTGAGAATGCTTTAGAGATTGTCGTTTCAAATTTAATGTACCCTTTTATTTGTTTATTTTATTGTTAAGCTACAAAAAAGCTATCTGAAATTAATTTTTTTAATTTAAATGATGTAAATTTAATCATATTTAGTTTAAAATGTGCATACGACGGATAGAGGACAATGCAGAGACTTTGGTGAGTGAATAAAGTCAATGGCAGATTCAGATTGACTTGTGTATTCAGCATTGAACTCCACTGTTTTATAAATATGATTGTTTGTTTTTATTGGAATAACTTTGAATCATATTAACTTGCACTGTTTAACTTTTTAAAGTAAAGTTTTTCTATTTTTTTATTTAAAATAATATGAAGTAGGAAATTACTCATGGCAACTTTAATGTAAAATAGTTTGGTATAGTTACCTTCAGCCCACGGCTATCAATGATATTTGGTATTTGGCCCTTCATACGAAAAAGTTTGGGCACCCCTGGTTTAGTATGTCACCTCTCATTAGGCTTGCATTGAGTTTCCTAATTCTGCATGAAGAACTGCAAACAATACAGTATAGATTATCAGATTATTAGACATATTTGCACAACTGAGTGTCGCTGTGATGAGTGTGAAAATGGTACATAAATGCTGTTTTGTTTTGCAGCAGAAATTCTGGTTTACCTTTATGGAATGACCATAAAGATAATTATGACAAAAATAAATCCTCTCATGCAGATGCTGAACGTATAGGTTTTCATTTTTTTCAGTCTGCTGCTGTTGGTTTGATGATTTTACGCTCAGCCTTTTGGCTCAGATGTGACCAGACTCAGCCATCACGAGTTGACAACACAGTCAAGTTGCTTTTCATCGCCGTTAGTTTTTTGATGTCGGCTTGGTGCATCAGGCTTTATTTGTGGCAATACTTTGGATCCACACTGCAATTCGGATGAAGTGTGGATGCTGCAAGTCATATGTTAAACATTATCATATCCCAAGGGAGTTCCTCTGATTAGTGTGCTTTATTACCGTAGTGAATTGCCAAAGGATGTGTTGTATGATGAGCCTATGAGGCCTTTGACGGTCTTTTAAAACCTCTTTGAAACGCTCCACCATAAATGAGGCAGAAGAGGCAGATCGCACATGTTCGTATACAGGGCAGTCCTACTCCAGTCCTGCGAGGAGAGTTTTGTTTGGCTGACGATGAAGACTTTTCTTGGCTTCTTAAAGCATCCAGCAGAGACCCAAAGTCACTTTGTTCCAGCGTTAAAGACCATAGAGCGAACTTATATAAGTTTGACAAATGTGCGTGCTGTAAATACTAAAATATATGTTTCCTTCCAAATGACTTGGGGAAATAGTGAGACAAGAAAGACCTGTGGAGTTTTGTGGTTTTGCAAAATTAGTTATGTGTTATAATAAACAAATTGTCTCTTTTTCTGTTCATTCACAATGTCAAAAAAGTGCAAAAGATGCATAAACCATCTTATTTAGTGCTTTTTTTTCTAACTGTGTGGAAAAGAACTTAGGAAAAGAAAGGCAAATGGGTTTCACAATCTGCATCATTTCTGAACTTTAACTTGTGTCTTTTCATCTTACATAAGCCATCATGAATCATGTGTTGAGACGTTCCAAGAGTCATGGCAGCAATGCATAGTCAAAACCAATGACTTATTCTTCGTTTGTTTGTAGTTCAGAATATATGTCTCATTTTCTCCATCATAATTCTAGTTTTGCTGTAGTCCACAGCATTGGCCTTAAGGGGACACCCTTATTCTTGTAAGACTGATGCTGCAGATAGAAACTAAATTTGCTTTAGAATACTTAGGCCCAATCCCAATTCTATTTTTGTGTCCCTACCCCTTCCCCTTCCCCTTGGCCCTTACAACCGAGGGTTAAGGGGAAGGGCTTCAAAACTTACCCCTAAGAATTGGGACAGCACTTCAACATCTGCACATGTCATCGCGATCTCTTGCTTCATATGAGATCAGACGATCACGACTGCTGTTGTTATTCCAGTTGTGTTGTTTTTTAGTGTTTATCTTCAAGAAATCGCTAAAGGCGTATATTATGTTATCATAATGATCTAATGTGGCAATAAGATCGGAAATGTACTGTGCATTTACTCAGTGGCCATATTTATCTATGTAAACACACGAAAACAACATTAACATTATCCCAGACACTGTAAAAAGCTCATTCCCAGCCACTAGACATTACTGACAGGGTATTCCAGTGTCATCATGTGTCAGAATGTTTTGGGACTGCTGTAAGATTATGGATTATAGATCGCAAAATTTAGCGTTTTTTTTTTTTTTGCAGTTTTTTTTAAAGCATGACGGTAAAAGATGAACGCGGTTATGAATATATTAAAACATATGTTTGTTTGTCGTAAAAATTTGTAATAATGACAAAAAATACTAATTTGTGGATCTCCTTATTTCCGGGTTCAGCTATCCTGCCGCTGTGGCAGATGCATTCTGGGAAATTATCGTACCCCTCCGTTTTAAGTGTGGTCCTGAAAAATCTTCGTTCAAAAGGGTGTATACCCCTTGCCCTTAGCCCTACGCCTTCAAGCTAAAGAGATTTGGGACACCACTACCCCTTCACGAGAACGCGCAAAGCGGGGGGTAGTGGTAAGGGGAAGGGCTAAGGGGTAGAATTGGGATTGGGCCTTAGTTCACCTAAAAATGGAAATTATGTTATAAATTTCTCATCCTCACGTCATTCCAATCTTATGAGTCCTTGGTTCATCTTCAGAACATAGAATTTAATATTTAAATAAAGATATTTTAGATGAAATCTGAGAGCTCTCTCATCCTCTAAAGACAGCAATGGTCTCGTTCAAAGTCCCAAAAAGGAACAACAAACATTGTCAAAACTTCAATCTGACTTCAGAGTGGGGACATTTAATGTGCCGTGACTGACAAAATCTCTGACTAATACTGTGCTACCATTAATAGTTTTAATATGCACTGTAAAAAATGTTGGGTTCCACTTGATCAATTTATACTTTGACAACATGAAGGAATTAAGTTAACCTACTAATTTTTTTTACAAATTTAAGTGGATTGAACATAAAACAATTAAGTTGTCCCCCCAAAAAACACACCAATTGGGTTGTTTTAACAAACAGCAAACATCATTTTTTGAGTGTGTCTAATTTTTGGACCATGTGTAATAAATGCCACAATCAACAGATTGACGTGTAAAAATCTTTTAACCTACTGCAGTTCATAAATAACCCATATATAATACACTTATCAATATAAAATATTTAAAACCACTGTGCTAATATGACTGACCCCTAATCATCTTAAGCTTTTTATATTGGTAACAGTTATTAAAAGCATACATGTTGTATAATATTCAACCAGTACTCAAGGGGTTAAAAGCGAAGTGCTATTTTGACTGAACTGCCATTAATTCTGGCACCTCTACACTTTCTGAGGTAACGTCTGACCCACAGTCAGACCGTCCACTTCCCTTGGTCAGTGTTGTTCTTGTGATTGTTAAGAAATATACTCTATGCAAGTAGACAAATAAAGGCTTGAATGATCAGGCAGCTCAAATGCTCTGTTCCTGTAAACATATTTAGCAAAAACTTTGACAAAACAAAAACTCAAGAGAGCAATAATATCATATTTAGACATCTCTGTCATTAGCCAAGGGGCGGCACGGTGGCGCGTGAGTAGCACGTTCGCCTCACAGCAAGAAGGTCGCTGGTTCGATTCCCGGTTGGGGCAGGACCCGGTTGGGCCAGTTGGCATTTCTGTGTGGAGTTTGCATGTTCTCCCCGTGGTTGCGTGGGTTTCCTCCGGGTGCTCCGGTTTCCCCCACAGTCCAAAGACATGCGGTACAGGTGAATTGGGTAAGCTAAATTGTCCATAGTGTATGTGTGTGAATGAGAATGTATGAATGTGTTTCCCAGAGATGGGTTGTGGCTGGAAGGGCATCCGCTACGTAAAACAAATGCCGGATAAGTTGGCGGTTCATTCCGCTGTGGCGACCCCGGATTAATAAAGGGACTAAGCCGAAAAGAAAATGAATGAATGAATGAATGTCATTAGCCAAATGGGCTAATATTTAGGCTAACAGTTGTGGCCAATGTTTTATACTAGGATTCAATTTTGTAAAGCAACTGCGCATGTAGGCTACTCGTAGCTAGAAGTGTTTGTGTTTACATGGTGTTTGTATATGTTTTACCAGTAACCTAATACTTTTATTTTTTTTTTTAACATACAAGTTTACTTTACATTCTTTGGATTATATATATATATATATTAAAAAAAAGTAATGATACATTCAAATTGCAAAAATATAGTGTTGAGTAAGATACTCAATGTCGCTAGAGGTATTAAATAATAGCTGAATGCTAAGCTAACAAAAGCTAGTTAGCCTGTGTGACAACTTGTTTACTGAATTTACACAGTGGTGGAAAGAGTACTGAAAAATTTTACTCAAGTAAAAGTACTATTACTTGCCCAAAAATTCAGTGCAAGTAGAGTAAAAGTATCTGTTGTAAATATTACTCAAAGTAGGAGTAAAAATTAGCCCTTTTAAAAGTACTCAAGAGTAGCAAGTAGTGAGTATTACACTGTAAAAAGCTTATGCATTTACATGTAAATTTTGTGTGTGTTTTTGTGTGTAAACGTAACATTCTGTAGGGCATTTAGTTATCGTTTAAGGCCATTTTGGTCATCATACAGCGAACACCCGTCATCTTCTCATCATCACATGCAGTCTAAACAGTCTCTCTGTAATACGTGTGAAGATTTTTGACATGTTCTTGGACACTTTTAATGCTTCCAAACAGTTTGCTGCGTTTATAAATCACCCATTTCTTAAGGTAGTTCATTATAAGCAGATTTACCTCCTATATGCAATTTGATTAGACAAGAATCCCAGGACTGATTTTTCTAATCCCCATAGACAGGAAAAAAAGTGACTGCAGGTTGAAGGAAAGTAGTGTAAGTAGTAGAGTAAACATAATACTGCATTAAACATGTACTCAAGGGAAAGTAAAAGTACATATTTTTAAAACAATAACTATAAAAGTAAATTATAGTTTCTGAGGAAAAACTACTCACTGACAGTATGTAATTTGTTACTTTACACCACTGAATTTACACTATATTAAATTTGCAAATATGTAAAGTATTTATATATAATATCATGACAACTTTTATCATTGTGGGTGGGGGGCGAGGGGCAGTTAGTACTTGAGCAATTCCAGCGATATGGATGTGACATTTACTTGCAGTAAAAACTCAAAACATAAATTCACAGAGAAAGTATATGTTGAAAATTACATTGAAAAATCTGTTTATATCTTCCAAAACAACTACCACAGAGTTATGGGATCAGAAAAATATCAATCTGTAAACATTTTTATATTTTTAATGAGGAAAATAAACATGCTTTTTGGATGTGATAAACTAAAAAGAAACAATGCTAATTAAAAGATAAGAGTTGGCTCTCTAAAAATCACAGATTTTATTTTATTTTACATTTTTGCATATATGAGGAAAAAGTGTCGTTATGGATGTGACATTTCTCCGTTATGAATGTGACAGATGGGACTTTGTGTAATTGTATGACTTTGCTAAATCAAATATAATAGTTTGAAAACATTGACGGGGACATTTTTGAGCAGTTTTTAACTACTGTAAATGTTTACACCAGAAATGTAGAAATGGTTTCACTATTTGGGTTCTTTTTTTCATGGTAAGGTTGACATTTGCATGGAATTGCTCATTTATAAAAATAAAAATACTTTAAATAAATATACTAGGATGTTTCTGACACCCAGTTGCAATTTAATAGGAATGTGTTTCAGTTTAAGGTTGTATTTGTTAATTAGTTCTGTTGTATTCAAAATATAAGGATGTATGTTTATGGTAAACAGAAATTCATTTTAATCTAACTTCTTTCAAGTCCCTATGAATCTGTTTTTATATAAATCTATATTTTTATTTTTGAAAAAATTAAATCTTTATTTTTTTCCCCAAAATTCTGCACTTTTAGTCATTCATTTTCTGGGATTCATTTTAGTGTTTACTTTTTAAATTTAGTAGCCAGATAATCTAATTAATAAAAAGGTGTCAATTAAATTAATCAATACATTTTTCATTCAAATTATTTACTCTCTGCATAAGTACGCTTGTCTCTTACATACTCCTTTATTCCATTAACTTTAATTGTCTTTATATGCTGTTTTAAATACACAGTATTCAGCAATACTGCACAATATTTGCATATACGTCTTATATGTGATGCAGTATGTAATTTCTCAGAATGATTTTTGAAAGACAACGATGAAAATCAAGACTAGCATTTGCCCATTTTTTCCTCTTTTTATTGCACAATTTAACTAAAGCATCTGTGAGCTGAATAAATGTAAATGTGAATGTTAAGATGTCCTAGCTAGATTTATTGTATGTTTGTGTTTGCTGACTACTGAATGTACAAAGCAGACTTTCATAAAAGACTCTGTTGATGGTCAGTATTTAGTAAACCCAGAGAGAGTGCATTTTCTCTTTGAACTTGGAGACTTTGTATTTTTTTTTTTCAACTGCAGCCGCAAGGCTTTATGAAGTTTAACCAACAGTTGTTTCTGTTCTCACGTCACCATAATGAATATATGGAAATTCCATTATGCTCTGCAGGCAGTTATTGCATCTTTATTGACCAAATTAAAACCATCGCCTCAAAGTAACAAAAATAACTAGATGTTTTCCTGTTAAGCTTGGCTTGGTGCATTTGTTTCTGTATTGGCAGAATCAAAACTGAATGAGCGAATTAAGGCCAGTTATTTGCATGCAGTTGCCATGCTTGCATATTTTTGTATATAATATGAAATTATCAGTTTTGTATTTTGATTATAGGCATTCATGTTTAAGGTGTGAGTGCACTCTAAAAAACACAGTGTTAAAAACTACCCAAACTGGGTTGTTTTTAACCCTATTGCTGGGTAAATATAAAACAAAACACATCAGGGGTTAAATTAATCCAAGTATTTGAGTAATTATTTTTAACCCCAAAAATGAGTTGTTTTTTTCTATCCAGTAATTGGTTATTTCTACTTAAATAATAGGTTAGTTTGACTTAATTAATAGGTTATATTTTCAAATGTAATTTTTAGCTTTCTTTAAAAATCATTAACCACATAAAAAACAAACAGGTGAATATTGTATTAGCTTTATTCATTTTTTGTTCCATTACATTTGTTCAGCACAATACTCTTTGTAAATACACTTTACCTCAGAGATCATACAAAACTAAATACAAAATGTGAACTGCATTTAAAACAATTTGTTTCATATTTATGGGTTGCTCGTAAGCATTAATAATATTAATATATTTATGTGGCATCGGAGTCAGCCCCTGCTGGGAGTTGATTTGACCCAAGGAGCTGGGTTGATGTGCCTATGTGGTGCTAGGCTTGCATTGATTCAAGTCTTAGAAATTATTACCCAGAAAACAACCCAAGTTTGGGTTACATAGCACAACCCAAAAACTACCCAAGACTCTGAAAATAACCCCTAAAAATTACCCAAACGCCTCAACCCAACATTTGGGTAGAAAAAATAACCCTGGATTTTTTAGTGTAAGAGTATTGTGCATGAGCTTGTACTGGAAAAGCTGGCCACTTTCCTTTTTTTCTTTGAAACATAAAGTATTTTGAATCGTGTTAAATAGTTAAAAGGGTCAAAAAACTTATTATTAACCAATTACGTTAATCCTCAAAATATTTTATGCATGCAGCTTTGGAACATCATGAATAAATACTGAATTGTCCTATCAAACCACAGCTGAAAATTGCTCAAGGGTTGCTCGGGTACAGTTTATCCGGGTTTCATTCAAGACAAATCATGTTAGAGCAGGCGTTCCTGGATGTCTGTGGTGAAATGAAGTCATGAGTCTTCTCTAACTGTGTGTCTCATTCTCTAGGAATGAACGTCCCGTCTCTGACTGAGATGAAGCAGCTTTGGAAGATGCTCTTTCCACTGCTGATCCTCCTTTACCTATCAGGAGCTGTCCAGTCTCAAGTCAACCCAGGTAGATATTTTATTTTAATGTGAGATTAAATGACTTAAGCTGAAATGAAAATACAAATCTATCAGCCATTTTGTCATTTACTTGATATATATGTTCAAATGTTTAATTAACCGTTATATACTGTTGATGATGTTTTCATCCACTCTGGAGGGATTTTGAGTCTTAATTTGGCCACAGTTTTCTCTGTTACAGCAAATGGACTGATTATTTGTGACAAATCATATTTTGACTCATATTCTGAGAAAATGCTTTGAAATTATTAAAATATTCAACTATACTCTGGGCAAATTTACTACCCTTTTGTAATGTTTGTGGCTGTTTTTGCCCTATTGACTTCCATTATAATAAAAATTTTGATTGCAAATCACCAAATAATAATGCATTCTTGATTTCCCTGTTAGGAAGAGGTCAAATGACAATTTTTGTACTGTTCATCATTTGTTGCAGTGCAAAGAAATCTTATACACTATAGTGTGTGTGTGTTTGTGTGTGTGTGTGTGTGTGTGCATAGCCGGCCCTCCCTATACGCAAACTATGCGGCTGCTTAGGGCCCCAACAATAGTGGTGCGAGCCGTTTTCTTGCTGAAATCATTTTTATTTGCATTTTACAAATGATCTTCATTGATAGTGATTTAGTACTTAAATATTTTGCATTGTCACTGTTAAGAAAATTTAAAAATCACTATTTTTATTAAAGTTGAAATTGTTTTCGTGTGAAGGTTCTGTGTTCTGTTTAATTTTGTCCTGGTTTTTCAGACCCGTTTTTTTTTTTTTTTTTGTCTAAAATGCATTTTACTATATTTTGCACACTGGTAATGTTTTTCCTGAGACATGTTTATAAAAGTTATGTCCTAATTGAATTAATTATAGTTTAATATAAGCTCTGGACCCTGCATCTCAAAGGAACAGGGAAGGAGACTGAAGGAAATAATAAAAGTTTGTGTTTGGGTATAACCCAGTATTTGCTGCTCTCCTTTTTCTTTTTTATATCCTTTTTCTTTATATATATATATTTTTTATATTCATATTTTTCATATTTATATTATTTGCTTATTGATTGTATCATTTATGTGGCAATCTTTGCATTAATGTTAATTGTTTTGTTGTTGTTTTTTATTATTATTATTATTATTTATTTATTTATTTTAATTTTTTGTTGAGTTTTTCAAAAGCTCAGAATGTATATTTTATTACTAAGTAATGCATTTTCACCTTTGGCCAATTATTGTTCAGTGTCGTTTCATTGCAGGGTTTTTGTTTTTGGAATTTATAAGAAAAAAAACTTAACCTTGAATCTTTTATAGAATCTTCAATCTGTTTGCTAAATTAATCGAATATGTTTTAAACGCTCCAGAAGGATGCAAAGTGGGAATCACTGGTCCTTTTATTAAAGAGTGTTTAATTCTTTATTTTAGAAGCTGCCTGATGATAAAAACAGTGCTGTTTTAAAATGCCCAAACCATTCAGACAGTTATTAAGTAGAAGAATTCAGGCTTTACTTTTCGGTTTCATTGATTGTATTTAAAAAGCAATATAGTTATTGTAGGCTGGTTTGCAATGGCAATACTCCACTATTTAGAGCAAGGTAGGGCCCCAAAATTATTCTGCTTAGGGCCCCCAAATGTTCAGGGCCGGCCCTGTGTGTGTGTGTGTGTGTGTGTGTGTGTGTGTGTGTGTGTGTTTGGGGTGGGGGTGTATGAGTGTGAGAGAGACTTTGATATGCCTAAGGTAAGTTGAGGCACACTTACCTTGCTATGTATGGCAAAATAAAAAATAAATCCCTCATCTCTCAGAACATAGTAAACATAGTAAGTGTATTTATGCACGCACACTATAATCTGTTGTTTTACTCCATAGAACTCCATATAAAAGTCAGAACTGTTTTCTGCACAGGCCTATCTAAAGGGTTAATGCTGCAAACTGATTATCAACAGTAAAAGTCTAAAGTTTTACCTCTTCCCAACAGGAAAAAAAACACCAGCAATCAAGAATGCATGATTATTTGGTGTCATGGTTTTGCAGTCAAAAAATGCTGTTATAATGGAAGTCAGTCGGATAAAAACAGCCACAAACATAACAAAAGGGTTGATTTGATCAAGGGTTAATAAACAATCATGAAAGTGTACTATTTGATAGTTTGCACTTTTAATTTATGAAGTGAGATGCATTTGGAATAACTTTGGTCAGAATACGATAAAAATAAAAAACAGATCTCTTTAAACTATAGGGAAACAAATTTATTCATAAGGAAATGTGCATTTATCTTGAAAGGATAGTTCACCCAAAAAGCTCAATTTTATATAATTTACCCACATTTGTTACAAACCAGTTTCATTCTTCTGGTGAATAAAAAAGGAAGATATTTAGAAGAATTTTGAACTGTATTAGTTTTGTAATGTCAGTGGTGGCTTTTTACAACATTATACAGAATATTTAGTTTTGTGTTTGACAGAAGAAGGAAGTTGATAAAAGTTTAGAAGGTTTAGAAAGTTTAGAGGAAATGGTGAGGAAATTTTCATTTATGTGTGAACTATAATGTTCTCTTTAATGTTTTTCCACAATCAAGCTCACTTAGAGCTACAAGTATATTGACCATAAAAAAGTGGATACTGTATGTTTTGTCAATTATTAGAAGGGCCGGATTTAAGGCAACTGAGTGCATAGCAGTACTTTTGCATGAACTTACAGGTTATAAAGTGTATGTGGGTGCTCATTTTTTCCTGTCCTTAAACACGTTTGGCCCAAATCTCATGTTTTAAAAGATGAAGTGCTATGCAAAGGCTATTTCCTGGCTATGACTAGAAACTCAAGACTAGGACACTTTTTCCACTCCTTAAATTCATAAAACATTACCATTTACAGATACACTTTTAAAAATAAAGGTGCCATAGAAGAAAAAAAATGTTATAGTGTGAAGAGCATTTTAATAATTTAAGGGACCATTTTGCACTATAAAGTAATTTTTTTGGCATATAAAGGTTCCATGAATGTTAAACGTTCTTTATGGAGCCATCAATGCCAATATACACTTTACTTTTAAGAGGTTATAGTGTTCCTCGAGTAATGAAACACTCTACTTATTCAGACTGTTTTTTTTAATGGATTAGATAACATGACCTAACAAAGAACACCACATTTGTTCAACAATACTAATTCTTTGTTTATGTAAACTTACAAAAATAGTAATGTGATAGTGAATATTTTAGCTAATATGAACAAATAATTAACAATGACTATTTTAAAAACTAGAAATATGTGGTTATAAGAACTACAAATAATAAGTTGGGGCAACTAGACAAAAAGATCTATTTATAAGAACTAAAAAAATAATAAGTTGCGGGAACTAGAAAAATTAATGGTCACACTTTATTTTGATGGTCTGTTTGTTGAACTTCAGTTACATTGCAACTAATTCTCATTAGATTATAAGTATAGACAGTTAGGTTGGGGTTAGGGTTAGGCTTAGTGTAAGTTGACATGTACTTGCAAAGTTTCTTATAGTCAGTTAAATGTCAGTATCAACAGATTTTAAGCAGACAGTCTACTGATACTCAAATGGACCATAGAAATAAAGTGTTACCCAAATTAATTTCTAAAACCAAAAAAAACATATATGTTTGCGTAATAGCATATAATATAAAAATGAAGTTGGGGTTGCTAGAAAAATTAAGTTGGGCTAAAAACTAAGTTAGGTTGTGGCAACCAGAAAACAGAGTTATAAGAAGTATAAAAATTAAGTTGGGGTAACTAGAAATATCAAGTTGGGCTAAAACTATTAGAAATATTATGTTGGAGAAGCTAGCAATATTAAGTTGGGGCAATTACATATTATTGAAATATTAAGTGAAATAAATTATAACAAATCTTTGACATCTCTGAACTGCACCTACACTTGCTTTATAATTAATGATTTCAACAGCTAAATGAGCTAAATAATTGAACTTTTGTGGGGTTTTTTTGCCTTCATTCCATTGCTTTTTCTGTGTGAAACTGATGCTGCTTCGAAAAAAGGTGTTTGTATAAAAGACAAATGAACACATTCTTATGAGTAAAAATATGTATATATGTTCATTTATAATTTAGAATTAGACCCCTTTATAAAAATATTTTCACTGTATCATTTAGCTCTTTTTACATGAAATACTCATATAGTTGAAGATAAATTTATTAGTACTCCTGTGAAATTTTTATTTGCTGTCTTTGTTATGATTACAGTACATACATAATATTTTCCTGCCTCTTTTTTTTTTTTACAATATTCAGTTTAAAGAGCAACTTAAATGCGTAATTAGAAAAGAGACCAACAGTGACTTGGAACATTGAACCAATGTAATTGGAATCATTAATCATTTAACTGATTGCCCTTAGCTGTTTTTTATTACTGTTTTACTGTTAAACCTCACTTGAGAGAACTATTCAAAACTTCTGTTTCAAAGGAGGGGTAGTTATTTTGTTAATTGTAGATGCCTTTTATATTTCAGGATGGATTGCTCTCGCATAAAATTGATTCTTTTTGGAGGTGGCGATAATGATTTAAATGGTTCAAAATGATTAAAACCCCTTGGTATAAATGCTAAACAATGATGACTTAATATTAATACTGTGCAGCTTTCGAGTTTGTTGATATGCTCAGTGCAGTGTTATAAATAACTTTACAATATGATAATAATTGAACAGCTACAGTGTGGACATTGCTGACACGTTTGCTCTGAGTTTAAGTTCAAAAACTGTGTTTGACAATTTATGAGACAAATCTCTATGGAAATGGGTTACTGTGGAACCACTAACATTATGTGGTCACAATCCCTGATTTTATAAGGTCAGATTGCTGCAAGTTGCATTGTTGTTTTTGACTAGGCCTGCAACTAGCAGTCTTGTAGTTGTGATCAATGTAAGATTGAGGTCTGGAAGATGCCCAGATTCCTTTCTGGTTCTCATGGCTTCTTTTTCTTTTTATCTGTGTCTTTCAACTAGTATTTTTTTCTCTCTAGCATGGGTGGTTTGTGGGGAGGAAAGTGTGATGTCAATGTGAGGTTCAATTATATTTTACAAGGAAACCAGAAGCCAGCTCATGGTGAGCAGCCGTACAGTACAGACTAAAGCTAAAGTCTGGAAAGCAGCTAATACCAGCATGGCTAGAGGCCGTTTCTGCTGGGATCCCCCAGGATGAAAACCACACTGCGCTCTTGTACTGTACTGAGTTCCTTGAAGCAGATGAGTTTAATTAAAGGTGACATTGATTTCGTTACACTGATCATGTGTCCATCACATGAACAAATCAATGCCTCAGCCTTACATTAAGATGAGACACTACAAGCAAAAACACTTGTTTTTCTTTCACCCATCATTTTGGCCTTTCGTGAAGGGAGAATTCTCATTCTAACGCATAGAAAATATCAGCAATACACTTTGAAGTTTTTTTTTCTATTTCTCAACTGGCTAATGTTCAGTTTGTGTCTGTTGATTTTAATTACAATATATATTTTATTGGCTGATATTCAAAGTTCACAGTTTTATTCATATCTGTGTTCTGAGGGATTTTGCAGAGGCATTTGTTCAGACATTTGCCTGAAAAATACAGTTTTAATCAACAAAAAATTATAAAAATTAATGTCTTTTCTGGAAAGATTTTTTCCCTTTTTAATTTGAAGCTTATTCAATGCATCCTTGTTTCTGTATCGCTATTACGATGTACATTGTTTCAAAGCAGCTTAATACAGGTGAAGTTTTCACAGATGAAGTTCAGTTGATTTCAGTTCATTCATTCATTTATTTTCTTGTCGGCTTAGTCCCTTTATTAATTCGGGGTCGCCACAGCGGAATGAACCGCCAACTTATCCAGCATGCCCTTCCAGCCACAACCCATCTCTGGGAAACATCCATACATTCTTATTCACACACATACATGTACTCTACGGACAATTTAGCTTACCCAATTCACCGTACCGCATATCTTTGGACTGTGGGGTATACCCAGAGGAGCACCCAGAGGAAACCCACGCGAACACGGGGAGAACATGCAAACGCCACACAGAAATGCCAACTGGCCCAACCGAGGCTTAAACCAGCGACCTTCTTGTTGTGAGGCTACAGCACTACCTACTGCGCCACCGTGTAGCCCTGATTTTAGTTCAGTATAATGTAATTGTTGCTGCTGATAGTCCAAACATTGAGCAAGTCCAACAATGTGAATTGTTTTTTTTACCCTCTCACCAACAGTGTCCTGCCCTAAACAATGAAATGTGTTAAGTTTGCATTTGTAGTGGTAACAAGAGATTCCCAATAGTCCCTCCGTATAAGCCCTTGACTCTGTGTCAAATAAATAACAATTTTAAACCTGACTTCATTAGTTGTTCAGAATGTATGCAAATGTATGCACATTGGCACATATTCAATTAACACACACCTCATTTGCATATTTAAGGAACATTTTAGAAAAATTGTCATGCAAATTAATTCATTCATTTTCCTTCGGTTTAGTCCCTTATTTATCAGGGGTTGCCACGGTAGAACGAACCGCTAACTATTCTGGCATATGTTGTACGCAGGGGACGCCCTTCCAGCTGCAACCCAGAACTGGGAAACACCCATACACTCTTTCATTCACACAAACTCATACACTACAGTCAATTTAGTTCATCCAATTCAGCTATAGCACATGTCTTTGGACTTTGGGGGAAACTGGAGCACCCGGAGGAAAGCCAGATGGCCCAGCTGGGACTCAAACTAGCGACCTTCTTGTTGTGAGGTGACAGTGCTAACCACTGAGCCAATGTGCCACCGTTGTAATGCTAATAAAGTTTAAAATTCTGAATATAATCGATAAACTGTGGAATTATACAACATTAATAGTTTTCCACCCACATTGTCCTGCCTTCAGATACATTAAGTTGGCATTTGTATAGTTGAAGGTTGAGGATCATACTTATGCAACAGGGCAATGAGGAATGCATTCTGGTTTCTTTTATAGTTATATTATGCTTTAATGTATTGTAGAGGAGGATACCAGTCCATCCAAATTGTTTAATTGTCGCTTTGCTTTGTTGAACTACAAAGTGATGTTTGGCTGGTTTCAAAGTAAATACGGAATATGTAAAATGCTGTGTTAAACTTCGCTCTGTGTGGTTTATGCGAGGGGAGGCTAAATTGTTGAAAATCCTTTAGATGGCTTGTGGTACAAGCAAAAATAACACAATTACACTCAGCTGTTCTGTTGCCTGAATGTTCTGGATTGTTGCTTTCCGGTTTGAAAGTGTCACAGAGAAGTGGGTGAAAGAGTTATCAGGGTACAACACAATGCATTTTTACCACAAAATCCAAAGAAAAATATTATATAATCAATTATTAAAAGAATTTGATTGGTCACATTAATTACATGGTATTCTTGTTTAATTTGAAAAACAACAACGACAACATCAACGACACTTCTATTGACATTGCTGTAGTTTGAAATCTATCAGTCATATGTAGTTTGGACAATCTATATATTGTATAGCTCTTGAAAAAAAGGAGAAAAAGTAATAAATAACAGAAAAAGGTTCTTGCAGCTATTACTCTGCTTTTGTTGTTGTTGTTGTTGTTGTTGCTTTTACTGTAATTTGCATGACCAAACCAGAGAATATATCTTTCCAGACTCAAAAAAAAGTCAATCTGCTTTTTAGAGAAAATTTGTTGTTTGGATTTAATTTTTAAGGTCTAAGTAGACATAAGTAGACAAAAAGTAGATATTTCCGTAATAGATTTTCATTTGGGGAGATCTTCATAGCAAGACAGTCGCTGGTTCGAGTCCCGGCTGGGCCAGTTGCCATTTCTGTGTGGCGTTTGCATGTTCTCCTCCTGTTAGGGTCGGTTTTCTCTGGTGCTCCAGTTTCCCCTACAATCTAAAGACATGTGCTACAGGTGAGTTGAGTAAACAAAATTGGCCATAGTGTATGAGTGTGTGTGAATGAGAGACTGTATGGGTGTTTCTCAGTACTGAGTCGTGGCTGGAGGGGCGTCCGCTGCATAAAACGTATGTCAGAATATTTGGCGGTTCATTCTGCTGTGGCAACTCCTGATAAATAAGGTACTAAACAGAAGGAAAAGTAATGAATGAAGATTTCTGTTTCAAAGAAGGTGGAGCCACAAATCCACACCTGCTTAGTAGTTTTGATTGGTCAGTCAAATCAAACTCTTTGCTGAGGGTGAATTGATTTAAAAATCTCAGTGTGCAAAATAACTGTAATGCCCTTAAAGTAGAATAAATAAGCACAAATGAGGTGTGTCTTAAGTGAGTATGTGCAAATGCACATACTTTTGCATACATTCAGAACATCTAATAAAGTCAGGCGTAAAAAAAATTGTCAATCAATTTTTTTGTAAAGAGTGAATTGATAAGGAAACCTCACGATGCAAAAAAAAAAAAAAAAAAACATTAATGGGCCTAAAATATTTCATATATTGATTTTGAAATACATGACACTCTTGAGATATCTGAATCTCATTCATGCATTTATTAAATTAATGAAATTGGAATGGAATTGGAATACTAGAACTATATGGAGGCAGTCATTTTAACTAATTTTCAATACTATATAACTATAGTAGTATCATCTACCTTATAACTTTTTAAAGTATGTATATTTCATTCTAACATTGTTAGTTTTACAAAATTACAAAAAACAAAAGAGTATTTTTACCTTAAATGGCCATGATGTCTAATAATTGCATGAATATCAGTGTCCGCTACTTTTTCTAGTTCCTTTGAAAATGCGTGTCTCAGCCTAGCAACTTTCTGCTAACAAAAACATAACTTATTGATAGCAGAAACATAACTCAGACGAGTCTTTCAAACTTTCAAAAATAACATTTTCACTGCGGTGAAAAAAAACGGACAAAGTTAGGTACCTTTGCGGACATTCTAGTAATTCTTACACAGTTGTAGGCTATATTTAAAAAATGATAACATTTCTGAAGGGACTGTGTTAGAGTATTGTATATAACGACAGACATTCAAAAGCTTGAATCTAAAATCTCAGTAGAAGATTTGAATATAAATATCATATTGCGAATATTAAATTTGCTATAGCCATTCTAGGGTAGGGAAGGGCAGGGGCAAGTTTATTTATATAGCATATTTGGTAATTCAAAGATATTCACATAAACAGGAATAAAAGAGACAAGTATAGGAAAATAAAAACAACAAAGAATAAAAATGATAAAAACAGATTAAAGTGTGTTAAAACAGGTTTAAAAGGTATGAAAAAGAAAAGAAAGACAAAACAATGTGATCTGACGGACATAGCACAGTGCTCATTCAGTAAAGGCACAGCTAAACGGATGTGTTTTACAGTTTTTCTCAATTGCTAAAACACTAAAACCCATTGGCTGGACTAAGTTTTCAGTTGCTCATTTAGCTAATTGTGCAGTCTGTTATCAATTCCTTAAACCATTTCACATGGTAAAACACAATGTGCAGATCTCATTTAGACTTTTCAGCAAAACTCTAAACACATTCTCATTCTCAAAACACATTCTGCTCTCTAATGCACATGTCATCCATACTGGTGAACACAAGTAGCAGCAATCAAATACAAATAGAGAAAAGGCGTCGTTGCTTAAACACAACCACTGAAAATTGATGTCACAATTTTGAAATGATATGACACAACCGAAATAAGCAAACAGATTGTTGAAGGTGGGAAGGAGAGTGTCTAAGCATGGTTAGGAAAAAACAATGTGAGAGGATAAGTGCAATGGGCAGTTTATAAACTTGTAGCTCCCTTCATACTCGCCTTTCCTGAATGCGATTGAGTGGTTTAATGGAAAGTGTATGATAGCCAACCGTACACCAGAGTAGATCTGCTGCAAGTCATGGTGGTCATGGTTTTGACTGGTTGTGTTTGGAAAATGGAGCTTTCTGTTAGATTTGTGTGTTTTAGGTTGAGCGTTGTGTGTAGTGTTTTGAAAAAAAGAGAAAACCGGGTTCAAGGTTGAGAAATAGCTTCAGGTTTTCTTTACTTGATCCTAATGATCTGAGGGATCTGTTAGGTGTGTATTCATTGAGCACATCTGTAATGTATTGCCAGTATGCTAGCAATACATCATGGTGTCCCATAATTGCTGCTGAATACTATTACTTCTCATCGCAGGCACTTAAAAAAATCTTGAGTTTGGTGGTTAGGAAGAAAAGAATACCGTGCTAAAGGAGTGGTGAAATTAATCGGGACGGAGTCCATCACTCAAACCTCGCTGAACTGCGTGTGAGCTCTGTGTGAGGATGTGACCTCGCCTCGAGTTTATTATTGAATGTAGCAGGAGCGCAAGCACGATTGTTTACAATGGATTCAACAATCAGACTGGAGTCTGTGGCTTGTACATACCAGACATTTTGACAACAGGAAAGTATATTGAAACAGCTTCTATTTCTTTCTTTCCCCCCCTTTTTTTGCACCAGAGTCTCTGCATGTTTTATAGATATTTGTTTCTGCAGGCCAAAAGTCACGGCAGCAATCATTCTCACAATTACAGTTTGATCATTTTGGTGTTTAACTTGTTGACCCTGGTGCTATTAGCGACAGAAGTTAATGACAGTGTTTGTAGGAATCGTTGCTCTCCACAAAGGTGGTGAATTTCTGTTCTTTCCAAGAGAGAGAGAGAGATGCTGTAACCTCTTTAAATATCAGTTTTGCTCCTTCATATTTCCGCTGGAAAAAGGCAGAGTTTTTTTTTTCTTCTACTTCTGGAAAAGTGTGTTAGCTATGAGATCTGCTCTGCCAACTTTCCTCTGTTTAAAATTCCCAAAGACTGTAGTTATACCATCCTACTCTCTGCTTTTTTCCACTTTGAGTAATAGACTCTTACTTTTTCTGCTGTAAATAAAAAAATAATGAAAAGAAAAAATGCAAGCGCCTATTCTGGATGTTGATTCAAAGTGTGTGAATGTATACATGTATGTATGTGCAAGGTTTTGCAGTTTGACAGCAAACAGGGTTTAACAAATGTACTATTCACAAGGATTAGGGATGGAAAAAGTTTGTTGGTAAAAAAAGGAAATAAGCGCCACTCGGACCAATGAATTACTACACAAGGCCGAAGTGGCCCATAAGAGAAAGAGAGAGAGAGGAAAGACCAAAAGCCACAGTTTCTGCACACAACATGAGTATTTTTCCACCTTTCTGAAGTGGGATATTTTTAGACTCAGTAACTGGATGTTTACTCAATCAGACTGTAACCGTCTACTCTTGGAGAGCAGAAAAACAGGGAGTAAATACACATTTTACTTTTTGCTGTAAAAAAAACGAGTTCCACACAATAGCTTCATGTTGTCCCTACACAAATCTGTTAGGTTAACCTTATATTTTTAACAAATTTAAGTGGATTGAACATTATTCATTTAAAGTTGCAGTAGGTGACATTTTTTGTTGTGCTGGTTGAAAATCTCTTCACATTCCAATAGTAATGATTAAAGTAAATTATCTAAATGGATTTATTCTGTATGTATTTTTATATTTCTGGGTAAGACATAAGACTAAAAATTGTTCATCCAATTAAATTTTTTCAGGCCGATAATTCCCATAATTCTGATAAGTAGCCCAAACTGTCTGTCAACAATTGTAGATTTGTACAGCTGCGCATCCCTTTTCACGCAGACAGATCCGCCGTTTGCACGTGCAAATTCAATTGTACGTCAATTCAATTCATCTTTATTTCTACAGCACTTTTCCAATGTAGAATTTCTCAAAGCAGCTTCACATAGAAGGTTATAGTGAATTAAAACAGTGTCAGTCCAGTTTTCTGAGTTTAAGTTCAGTTTAGTTCAGTTCAGTGTGGTGTAACATTCACTGCTGAGAGTCCCGAACTATGCAAGTCAGTGGCGACAGCGACGAGGTAAAAACTTCACCAATTGCCGAAAATGAAGGATAAAAAACCTTGAGAGAAACCAGGCTGAATTGGGCACGACCATTTCTCCTATGGCCAATCTCCTAGGCTCCGAAGGCTGGAGAACGCTGGACGTCAGCGAAGACTCATCTGTCCCTGGAGTCTCACAGGAATCAGATGCATGCTCTCTACACCTCCATGACCAGCACAGTAGCTGCTCAGGATACGGCCTGGTCCAGGATTGTGGAACCTTGGGATCATCTCTTCACAGGTCTTGGATCGCATCAGTGGCACTGCATAACCCCTTAGGACCTCAGGATGAGTATCCCTTAATGAAATAGAGAATAAAGAGAATAATTAGCGTAGCTGCTGTTCATAGTGTATATAAACGAGATGCGTGGAGCATATTCATGCATCATACTGCTGTGTGATGCATTGAGAGTATGCTTTAATATAAAGATAGGTCTTTAATCTAGTTTTGAACTGTGAGAGTGTGTCTGAGCCTTGGACATTATCAGGAAGGCCATTCCAGAGTTTAGGAGCCGTAAATGAGAAGACTTGACCTCCTTTGCTATTCTAGGTACTACCAGAAGCCCTGAGTTTTGAGTTCTTAAGGAACTGGTTGGATTGTGGGGAGACAGAAGGTTGGTTAAACAAACAGGAGCTTAATTATTTAAAGCTTTATAGGTAAGAAGTAATATTTTAAAATCAATACGAACTCAAATCTTTTATAGGCTGTATAACAGGTCAAACACTGTCAAATTGTTTCAGATTTTTTTATTCACGTGTTATTCAAATGGTTATTGATCACAAGATCAGTTAATTGATTTCATCACTGTTTATATACATTTTTTTTGTACCCTGTTGTAGGTTTAGCATCAAATATGTGGCTGTGTTTTCTTATTCTGTCCTTGTGAAAGCATTTTCTTCTTTCAAAAAGCACAGTTGGCCGTGTGTCTACAGCTGAACAGTGCTGTGTTTTTGCAGGATGTTTGATGTATGTGGCGCTCTTGTGTCAATTGTCTGACACTGCTTTGCTGCATTCACAAAGCTATGGAGACTCTGCTCTGAAAGATGAAAGCATATACACTTTCTGTCTTTGTGTAAATGTTTGAGCTGAGCGAGACTGAAATTATTTAATTTGAGGGAGAAAAAATCTTTTTTGTTTGTTTGCTTAAAATCATATAACAAAAAAATAACAAAAGAATCAGATGTAGATAAGAAATGCAGACAATGCAGAAAAAAATATTATTAAAACATTCTAGGCATGCCATTTTACACTAAACAAACACAACAAAACATTTAATAGTTATTTTCATTTTTGTGTATTCATAATCTTAATATATTTTAATAAAACACTTATGCCTCAACCAAAATGTTCTTTTGTTTTTTGCTGTATATTTCTCTTATCAATCAATCTGAAATTTAAGCAGGTATTTTTACATCATGTAACAAAAGTGGTTTTAATAACAGTCATGTCTATATATGATAAATCTGTTTTTCTGCTCTTATTTGTAATGTAAAAATGTGCACTTTCTGTACACTTTCTGTCTTTATGTGTGAATGTTTGAGCTGAGCAAACTGAAATAATTTAGGAACAAAGCAAAAAGGGCTAATACACACGACACACTATTTAAGTACTAATGTAAATATATATTAATATCACAAACACACAAAAACTATATTCAATGA
>CAIGQQ010034734.1:4822902-4845314 GCA_903798035.1 Danio albolineatus | reverse complement strand
CAGAAGTGCCATCTAATATTTTCTTCGAAAACTAGCATTTTTTACACCGTAAAAAAGTATATGATCAATTAGTCCTGACAGCATATGTTTTTAGTTAGTTTTAACTTGTTAAACTAAGTAAATCATGTTCTGGGTTAATTTTATGTAACACAAGCCAGTTTAGTCAGTTTAACATAATATAAGTTCAATGGACTCATAAGGTTAATTTGATTCAGCTTTAAAAATTAGGGCAACCAAAATATTTTTACAGTGTATGTTTATTTTAAGTTATTTTACATGAATTATTAAACCTGCACACAGGAGTCTGAGAAATAAATGTCATTTTAGAAGACAATTTCAGATGTCACTTATAGGTTTTTGCATCTGATCTCTTAATATATAGATACAAGTCCTACAGTATATTTAAAAAATAATAGCTGAAAAGTAGACAAAATGTCTGTGCATTAATTATTATATATCATACATTCACTCATTCATTCATTTTCTTTTTTGCTTAGTCCTTTTATTAATCAAAGGTCTCCACAGTGGAATGAACCGCCAACGTATCCAGCATATATTTTACACAGAGGATGCCCTTCCAGTTGCAACCCAACACTGGGAAACACCATATACTCCTGCGTTCACACACACACTAAGGTCAATTTAGCTTATTCAACTCACCTATTCACTTTATTCTCTGCATATGGGCGGGCTCAACCATTGGAATCTTTTTGGCTGGAGACGTCCGGTCTCATTCACTTCCATTCATTTTTAGACGTTAAAAACAGCTCTTTTTGTTGCTTGATGTTGCAAACTGATATTTTCTTATTATATAATTCTACTTTGTCTGTATATTCATGCAAACAGTTGTTTAGAGCAAGTAGTTTGACCGTTTTCTGCCATTTATTATACCTAGTCATTTTTCCAATAGACGACTGAATCTGGAAAATCTCAAAAACGAGCGCACTTCTGGAGTATCTAGGAAAATCCCACGTGAACACAGGGAGAATGTGCAAACTTCACACAGAAATGCCAACTGACCCACACTCCAAATTTTATTTATTTTTTTGCTTGTTCAACTTACTTATTTAAAATGAGCTGAAGCAACACAATTCTTGAGATTTCATTTGGTGGACTTCATTTTTTTAAGTTCAATCCACATAAATTAGTTAAAAGTGTTAAGTTAACTTAATCGATTTGTTTTGGGACAACATGAATGAATTGTATGGAACCCTGCAGTGCAGCAGTGCAGCCGTAGCTCAAACCAGCGACCTTGTGAGGTGATCGTAATAAATCTTGGATAGAGCTGAAAGTATTTCATTTATAAATTGTTTTTTACAAAAAAATATTTTTACAATTGACAAAAATTAAGTTTATCAAACATATTTATTTAATATAAATAAATTAAATATTAATTAATAAAAATTATCTTAAGATGGCAAGGTGGCACAGTGGGTTGCACTGTCGCCTCACTGATTCGAGCCTCGACTGGGCCAGTTGGCATTTCTGTGTGGAGTTTGTATGTTCTCCCCATGTTTGTGTGGGTTTCCTCCGGGTGCTCCGGATTCCCCCACAGTTCAAAGACATGCGCTATAGGTGAATTGCATAAGCTAAACTGTCCGTAGTGTATGTGTGTGAATGAGTGTGTATGGGTGTTTCCCAGGGATGGGTTGCAGCTGGAAGGGTATACGCTTCGTAAAACCTATGCTGGATAAGTTGGTGGTTCATTCCGCTGTGGCGACCACTGATTAATAAAGGGACTAAGCCGAAAAGAAAATGAATGAATCATGAAATATTATCTTGCATTTACCAAAAAATAAGAAGTGGTAAAAAAGTTTTATTTTGTGAATGAGATTAAACATCAGGAGTATTATCCAAGATACTGATTTCTTTACTACACACATATAATATGCATTAAAATATGTACAATAGTGAAATATTTTTATCGCAAACATCAGTATTTGACATATTTTACAGTCTGTCTGCATTTAAATGCATTTACAGTATGTGTGTTAGAGAAAGAGAGAGAGTGAGTGAGTGATGGGGGAGGTTGATGTCGTTCTCATACATCTGGAAGAACTTTTTGTTGGGGGATTCGGCTCGTTTTGGATTATATCAGCTTGTCATTGCCAAAACCAAGCCTCTGAGGTTTCCCCCATCTTGACTTTTAAGCAAACATTTGGAGGAGAGACAGAAAAAAAAAATTGAAAAGAGAGACAAAAAGTCCTTCACCACTATCCTTGCTATTGCTGGCAGGATCACAAAGGCTATTCTGTTGAAATGGAGGGGCCACTTGGAATAGGAGTGTCCTTGTATGCTTTTTTTTCAGTTTTAATGTCCGGATCTTCATGTGGATACTCAAAGAAAGAGAGAGATATTAAGAGAGATTAGCAGGGTTTATATAAATATTTTCTGTTGCTCTGACAGTATCAGGTGATCATGCAGTCAAAAAATAGTGTTTGTACTGTTCAAATGGACATTAACTATAGCATTCATCAGCCGATGTTGGTGGTCTAAACACCATACTGCTGTTCAACAATGCTTCTCATCTCTTCTCAGAAAGCAAATCGGAATAATATCTTTTTTTAATCTATTTAAAATAAAAAAAATCTGCTTGTTTGTTTCCTTAAAATCGTATAACATAAATAACATCAGATGTAGATAAGAAATGCAGATGAGAAAAGTGTATTCCAATATTCTAGAGTCATTTCACAGTAAATAAACACTATAAACACTTGAATTGTTCTTTTCTGTTTTTTGCATTCATAATCTTAATATATTGTGATAAAACACGTATGCCTCAACCAAAAGGTTTGTACTTCTGTTTTCTGTATATTTCTCTCATCAATCAATCTGAAATGTAAGATGGTGTTCTTACATCTGTCTCCAAAAGCGGTTGTAATAACAGTCATGCCTATATTATACTTTTTTTAATAATTTTTTTTTTACAAAAAATATTTTCACATTTGACAAATTATGTTTATCAAACATATTTATTTAATATAAATAAATTAAATATGAATTAATAAAAAAATTATCTTTTGGTGGCGCAGTGGGTAGCGCTGTCTCCTCACAGCAAGAAGGTCACTAATTCGAGCCTCAGCTGGGCCAGTTGGCGTTTATGTGTGGAGTTTGCACGTTCTCCTCGTGTTGGCATGGGTTTCTTCCGGGTGCTCCGGTGTCCCCCACAGTCCAAAGACATGCGCCATAGGTGAATTGGGTAGGCTAAATTGTCCGTAGTGTATGTGTGTGTGAATGAGTGTGTATGGGTGGTTCCCAGTGATGGGTTGCAGCTAGAAGGGCATCCGCTGTGTAAAACCTATGCTGGATAAGTTGGTGGTTCATTCCGCTGTGGCTACCGCAGAATAGTAAAGGGCCTAAGCTGAAAAGAAAATGAATGAATGAATGAATGAATGAATGAAATGTTATCTTTCGTTTACCAAAAAATTACCAAATTATTTTGTAAATATGAAAAAATGTACTCCAATATTCTAGACATGCCATTTCACTCTAAATAAACACTATAAACACTGTAATTGTTCTTTTCTATTTTTTGCATTCATAATCTTAATATATTGTAATAAAACACTTATGCCTCAACCAAAAGGTTTGTACTTCTGTTTTCTGTATATTATATTGTTTTCTGTATATTATATTGTAAGATGGTATTCTTACATCTGTCTCCAAAAGCAGTTGTAATAACAGTCATGCCTATATTATATTTTTTTTTCTTATTTGTAATTTAGAAATGTGTACTTTTTGTAAAGCTGCTTTGAAACTGTTCTTTAGAATCGTGCTATAGAATAAGTGCAAATATCTACTGTCCATCTAGTCAGATAAGCTGAAACCACTGAAATGCATAAGAAATCTTTATGAGATTTCATAGTTACAAGATGAATTTGACTTTACATTGTCTTTTGAAAATCATTTAAAGTGTATGTTGATGGGTATAAAAAGTGTAACAATTGATTTTATTTATTTATTCATTCACTTATTGTTATTATTATGATTATTATTGTTATTATTACTATTGTTGGGAAAAAAGGAATATATTTTTTATTATTTTTTGTATCTTGTTTGTTCATTACACAATTGTATTGATATTGCTTAAGGTAAAATTTTAAAGTAGAGTCTTCTGTTGAGTCTGGTATGTTTGCATAGTAATGATGCATTTTTGTAGAAGTAGATAAATGCTTGTCTACAAGTAACTTGAGCTCTGCAGCAAAACTTCCTGTGAGCATAGAATATTTGCAGTTGAGAAAGGCTTATGCTTTTAATGTTGTGCAGACAATTCATACAAAAAGAGGACTGGAGAATGATTGACAAGTGACGAATTTCACTAAACTCTACCTGTTAATATCAGCTGCCTATAAAAGTTGGAGTCAGAAAATAAACATGGTTGCGCACCTCCTGAATGTAACTTTTGCATTGCATTGAGGATAACAGAATTCTGTGAATCGAATTATTCATTTGTATAGAATAAATTGTTACGATGTTTGACATTGAAGAAAAACCTCTCCTGACCTTTCTTATTGAACACGCATAGAATTGATAAAAAATTCCAACACTATCATTACGTTTTAAATACCAGCAGTTCTATAAACACTACCCTTTTTTTTCCAGGTGTGTGTCGGTCCCCATTAGGCATGTCCAGAGGGCAGATTTTAGATGAAGATATTTCAGCTTCAAGTCAGTGGTCAGAATCCACCGCAGCAAAACATGGCAGGTATGAAAACACCCACACACATGTACATAAGTTATAGTACAGGTTATCTTGGTTGGAGCAATTGAAAGCACATCTGGTGAAATGCGGGTGGCCTTTTCTTAGCCTCACTAAAATGATGTAATTACGCTTTCTCCATATATCACACTTCACTGATTGCAAGTGTTCACATTCCCCTGCCACTAAAAATGAACTATTTTGGACTGAATTATGATGCAGAAAACTCAGCTGTAAAATGAAGCTGTGTATTTGTTTGCGTTTTGTCCTAGGCTGGACTGTGAGGAGGGTGATGGAGCTTGGTGTCCTGAGATTCCACCAGAACCGGAGAACATGAAGGAGTTCCTGCAGATCGACCTGCGCTCTCTGCACTTCATCACTCTGGTGGGCACTCAGGGGCGACACGCAGGCGGCATTGGCAATGAGTTTGCCCAGACGTACAAGATCAAATACAGCCGTGACGGCAGCCGCTGGATCTCCTGGAGGAACCGACAGGGCAGAGAGGTGCACGATAAAAAACACACCATTATAGACTATTTAACATCTCACTGCATATGTGGCATTCTATTCAACTCATTACGTATTACTGTTGAATGGAAACTTCACAAAACTGAAATTAGATGGTAATTTACTCACTATTCAAGATTTAGGTGTCTTTTTGTCTTCAGTTGAACATTAGAGAAGCTTTTTAGCAGAAACCGTGGTCCTTGGTGATTCATAAAATGCTAATTAATGGCTACTGGCAATAGGAGAGTTAAAAAAAACAGACTAAATGATTAATTTATGTGACTCCTGATGATACTCTGAGGTCATATGAAGTTAAATGATCGGTTTGTTCTTGAAACAGAACATTATTTATAATTGCATTACCTTTCAATGGTCCTGAAAGTCTTCATGGCAGTTTGGAGCTTTCTACATCTTGCATTAATTACTTCAATTACATTACATTAATCTTGATAATGTAATGACGCGTATGGGAATAATATAGAGATGTTACCTTTTTGGGTGATGTCATTTAAGAATATGACATTTATTATTTAATAATATAATATTTATTCATTTGAGTTTATTTTAAAAAGAATTTTTCAATATTTAAAGTAATATTTGAATGTTTATTGTTGTATTACAACAAACCGTATTATTGCAGTATTAAGGATTACAAAAGAATACAAAATATCACTAACCACAAACCCTTTAGGAATATTTATTATATTATATTATATTATATTATATTATATTATATTATATTATATTATATTATATTATATTATATTATATTATATTATTAATTAAATTTGTGGAAAACCTCCAACTGCTTTTTTTTTTTTACATTAAATCAAGTTATCAAAACAAAGATGTTGGCAGTCTCAAAATTCAAACGTTTTTTCGGATTAGTATGTCTTTGTTTTTGTTTTGTTTTTTATTTCAATATTTTCATTGCATTTTTTCCAGATAATATACAAACTTACAGATGTATATGAAAAATACAAGTCCTATCAGCAAAGAGAGGACATCAAATATATATAGCAACAAAAGCAAGAAAACACTAAAACTCTTACTGCAAAATTAGTTTTCTACCCCCTTCTATTCACCATCCCTCCCATCTCCCACCCCTCTCAATTTGCTGAGGCCTTTAATAAGTACGCAAAGATGAATCAAGACACAAATAATAGACAAATTGAAAAATAAATAAACAAATAAAATAATAAATAAATAAAAAAGAATATAATAAATATTTTGGCAAATATAGAAGAAGAAAAAGTAAGGTAAATACTAAAAGTCTCTCTTTCTTTTGAAATTCTAATCAGCAGGTCCTGAAATGTTAAGGTTCTCAATGACAGACAGTATGGGACTCCATGTTTTGTTAAAGGAGTTTACTTTAAAACAATGTCTCAGTTTCTCGAGATAGATGCATTGTAGGACCTCTTTTTTGTTTTGTTTTTTGTCAGTTTTTACTGCAGCATGTCTGTGCCTCTGTAAACAGAGTCCTTAAAGAAATGGTTTACTGGATCTGGTGTGGCGATCTGAACCAAACACTTCTGGAATTAATTGGAGCACCGGCTGTGAGCCAGAACCCATAACATCTGTTCCTGACCTGACTGGCCTTTTTGTGTCTGAACGACTTGCCTAGAAGAGACCAAAAGAGCTAGAGTTAAAGAGGACCAATGCCATGTTAATACTTCTAATTTTGAAATTTCATCATGAATGATTTTGTGTCTGTCTACACACTTTTGGCCATACAGTAGTCAACATCTGAAGTGTATCAAAACCTTTTATCAAAGCTGTCCTAAAACTATTAAACAACACTCATTCTTGTCTTAGGACAATTTTGAAAAATATTTTTGATCCACTTCAAATGTTTACTACTGTGCAAAGCCTAAATGTGTTTTGAATGTTTTGTGTGCAGGTGATTGAGGGGAACAGAAATGCCTATGACATTGTGCTGAAGGACCTGGAGCCGCCCATCATCGCCCGTTTCGTCCGCTTCATGCCCGTCATCGATCACTCCATGAATGTGTGTATGCGTGTGGAATTGTACGGCTGCGAGTGGCTGGGTAAGTCTGATTACTATAGTTAAAGGGATAGTTCACCCAAAAATGATGGAAAATGATTACTGACTGACTTTCCTTCAAGTGGTCCCAAACCTATCTAAATTTTATTGAACACAAAAGAAGATAATTTGAAGAAATCTTAAAAAAAAAAAAAAACTGTAACCCATGACATCCATAGTAGGAAAAACAAATACTGTGGAAGGTAATGGTTACAGGTTTCCAAAATTTTCTTCTTTTGTGTTTACCACATGAAAGAAACTAACAAAGGTTTGGTACAAGTAAAGACACAAACACAAAATGAACACAAATTGAGGTCACACTTTATTTTGATGGTCCGTTTGTTGAATTTAAGTTACAATGCAACTAATTCTCATTAGATTATAAGTAGACTGTTAGGTTGGGCATAGGGTTAGGGTTAGGGTTAGTGTATGTTGACATGTACTTGCAAAGTTTCTTATAGTCAGTTAAATGTCTGTTGAATGTCAGAATCAACAGATATTAAGTAGACAGTCTACTAATACTCAAATGGACCATCAAAATAAAGTGTTACCCAAATCGATTAAGTTAACTTGACACTTTTTAACAAATTTATGTGGGTTGAACATAAAAAATTAAGTTGTCCCAATGAAATCTCAAGAATTGGGTTGTTTCAGCTCATTTTAAATAAGTTGTTTAAACTAGCAAAAAAATATTTTTTAGAGTGAGGGGTGTAAATATACCCTTAAATCCAAAAATAAGTAAAACTACACACATCTTATAGTAAAAATGACTCAAGTATCAGTCACCAATTTTATTATCAATTGAGTAAAAGATTTTGAGTGTCTGATTTTAACAGTACATAAAGTGTTAGTTTGATAATCACTGTTTACTCTCCCTCAAGTATAGTTCCAAACCTTTAAGAGTTTCCAATGAACACAAATAAAGATATTTTGAAGAAAACGGAAAACATGTAACCACTGATTTCTTCTATAGTTGGTAAAACAAATACTGTGAAAGTCAATGGTTACAGGTTTCCAGTTGTCTTTAAAAAAAAGAAAAACAGCTGATTTGTTATAAGAGCAATAACACGTTAATTTTCTAAAAATATAAATAAAATTAAGTTCCTCAACATCATTTTAATCATCTACAGATACTCAAGTTTCAGTTAAGCTCAACTGCTACAAAAATTGCATTTCTTAAAAAAAAAAAAGGTCTGTTTAGTGTAAAGGACGAATAAAACAATTCTGAAACAAGCTTGTACTGGACGTTCTGTCTTCAGCCTTATTACTGACTCATTACTGTGTCCTCATTGCAAATGTAAAACACACTTCAGCCAGTACTTACTAACACACTGACAAAGTTGCCTTGTTGACAATTTGGGTAAGTAAAGGTAAAACGCACAAAATACAGTATCTTCAATGCCATGGTAATCTGGGTAGATTACAGTACATATAGCCAATAAAAAGTTGGATACCTTGCAAAATTTAACAAGTAATTTTATTTCTCATCTTCATAAAAAATACTCAAAGCTAGCATGAAATAAAAATGTGCAATGTTTATTTTGCTAGCCCAGATTGTGTGGAAACATTTAATCCGTCCAAGGTAATCCACTGCAAACAAAAATAATGCTAATGGTTATCTTTAATCAAAATCTGACCATTTGCTTTTGCTGATGAGTGACTGTCCTTTTGTGATGACATCGGTTTGAAGGTTTGGGCAAAGCATGCTTAGCCACAACCCTCTAATCATCATTGAAAATAATATATTATTTTTGAACCAAACTACTGTATAGTAAATACTTCATTTGTTGTGATAATTCTATATGTAGCGGTAATACAACAACTATAGTAATATAAAGAAATTACCTAATACTGTACTGTACTGTACTGTAGTAAAGACTAAAGTGTAATACAGTGTTCATTGTAGTTTATCAACATAGTTAATACTACAGGATGCTATAGCGTTTATTGAAAATGTTGTAAATAATGCAACAAATACAGTATAATACATTGTACTTAGTATTTGTAGTGTTGTACACTCCATAGTGTTTACAATGAATTACAATAATATTTTATGCAGGATATGAACTAATTGTTAGAATTCAACAATTATTAGTTATGTTAACAGTGAATTGACTTTGACACAAAATCATCAAAAGCGTTTGTCATGCTCATATTATTGTACTGAATGAATTGCTAATATTCAGCAAAAATATTTAGCTAAAATGAGCTGCTGATCAACTCAGTATGTTGATTGTCAAAAATAATCATATCAAATCAGATAAAATAAGGATTTTTAGCGATGTAATTATCTGAATTTTTATTAACTCTTTTTATTATGAAAGCTTTTCGTTCCACAAGAGGTTTGAAAAAGGTTCTACAGATTATTAAAATGTTCTTCACGCTATGAAAAAATAAATCTTTGAAAAAACGTTTTACTAGAATGTTTTTGGGGAGCAAATTATAGCAACTATTGCATCACCATCTGTGGCATCACTGTGAAAACCCCTGTTTGGATTTTCCTGGCACGTGTTTCCAGAACAATATTTTCATCCTGAGTCCTCACAACCCCTGCAATCTCTCTCTTTCTTTCTCTCTCTGTTATATTACATTAATTTGTTAACTGTTATGGACATTTAAATGCAGATGTGACTGTTAGTATTTTTGTATTGACAACTTTAGTGGGATGAATCTGCATTATGTCACAGTACAGAACCTCCTCTAACATTTCAAAAAAAAAAAAAAAATGACAGTCTTTATCTGTGTCTGTTTCTAGATGGCCTGGTTTCATATAATTCTCCACTCGGCCAACAGATGAGTCTGAATGGACAACATATTTATCTTAATGACTCTGTGTATGATGGAGCCATGAGTTACAGGTCAGTACACCCTTTTTTATACACCTATCAAAAAGTTTGGGATGAGGACTTTTTTAATATTGTTTCGAAAAAGTCTCGTCTCCTCACCAAGGCTGCATTTGCTTTATTTAAATACGATGAAATGTTAATATTGTTAATATTGTGTATTTAGGTTTAAAATCTAGTTACGTTTTTATGTTTTATTATCTCATTAATTCCTATTATTCAAAGGCAATTTTACTCTGGTCTTCTTGCCACATAGAAAAATCTTTTTAATATGCTGATTTGCTGTTTTATTATGATGAATTGTTATTTGCAATCAGTCATTAATAATGAATCTTCTAATTATCAATGTTGACATTCGTTCCTGGTCCATAGTTTTGTTTAAAAAAATACTGTTTTATGATTCTTTGATGAAAAGCAGTTTAAAATTAAAACAATTATTTAAAAAAACTAAATCAGTTTCATTTTATTTTTAATTAATTAAACAAAATGACATTATAAATGCCTTTATTTCATTTTTATTTTACTTTGACTCTTTAACAGTTTCATGTTTCCTTGACAAATAAAAGCTGAAATAAATTGAAATGGTACTTTTGGTAGACTGTATTTACTCACAAATATGAAGCACAACATATTTTTTATCACTGGTGATGATGATGATGATGATTCACATTCATGGTTTAAATGGACCGGATGTATGCTAGATGGAAATTCTGATCCAAGATCAGTTACAGCACAATATGGACATGCTAACTATAGCCGCTGTGTGTTTGCAATTGTCCTGTTGCTATGAAGACAGGATTCAGGATGGACGAGAGTCACAGTGGTTTCACAATGTTCAAGGAGAACTTGAGTCACTCACTGATGCCTGAACAATACCTTCCATGACACAGCGCAATGCGTGTTTACCTTCTTGTGTGTGTGAAAGAGCTGGCAGAGAACCGCAAAGTTGAAATCCACTTATTCATACTAGTCATTAATCTAGCACAAAAGAGACGTGTGCGTCATCATGGCTGTAAAAAGAAAAAGAAAAGATAAAGGCTTATATAATAGCGCCATCTAGTGGTGATGTGGCAGAACAGAAAATGAAAATTCAATTCAATTCAATTCACCTTTATTTGTATAGCGCTTTTACAATGTGGATTGTGTCAAAGCAGCTTCACATAGAAGGTTATAGTAAATTGAAAATGTCAGTTTAGTTATTAGCTATTAAATTATTAGCTAGTATATAGCTGAGTTCAGGTCAGTTCAGTGTTGTTTAATATTCACTACTTAGAGTCCAAACACTGAAGAGTAATCCATCGGTGCGCAGCTCTAGCTGCAGTCTAGTCGCTGGAGGCTGGAGAACTCGAGACTCGTCTGTCCTTGGAGGGTCACGGGAATCCGTCTCTTGCTTGCTACTCCGCCAAGCAGCTGCTCAGGATACAGCCTGGTCCAGGGTTAAGGAGCCTTGGGATCGTCTCGTCACGGGTCTTGGATCGCATCCGTGGCGCTGCATAGTCTCTGGGGGCCTCGGGAAGAGTATCCCCAGTTGGAATAGAGAACAAAGAAAATAATTAGCGTAGCTGCAGTTCATAGTGTATATAAAGGGGATGCGTGGAGCACATTCGTGCATCATACCGCTAAGTGATGTATTGAGTGTATGCTTTACTAAAAAGATAGGTCTTTAATCTAGTTTTGTACTGTGAGAGTGAGTCTGAGCCCCGGACATTGTCAGGAAGGCTATTCCAGAGTTTAGGAGCCATAAATGAGAAGGCTCGACCCCCTTTATTTGATTTTGCTATTCTGGGTACTACTAGAAGCCCTGAGTTTTGAGATCTTAGAGAGCGGGTTGGATTGTAGCGAGACAGAAGGTTGGTTAGATAAACAGGAGCTAGATTATTTAATGCTTTATATGTAAGAAGTAATATTTTGAACTCAATACGAAACTTAACAGGCAGCCAGTGTAACGAGGATAAAATTGGGGTGATATGATCATATTTTCTAGACCTGGTAAGAACTCTGGCGGCTGCATTTTGTACTAGCTGAAGTTTGTTAATAGAGGAGGCTGGGCAACCAGCGAGCAGAGCATTACAGTAATCCAGCCTGGAAGTCATAAAAGCATGAACTAGCTTTTCTGCATCTGAGATGGATAGCATACTTCGTAGCTTAGCAATATTTCTCAGATGAAAGAATGCAGTTTTTGTGATATGGGAGATATGGCTTTCAAAAGTTAAATTGCTGTCTAATATGACACCCAGATCTTTAACAGTAGAGCTAATGCTAACTCTGCATCCCTCTAGTTGCAGGTCGAGTTGTGCGATCTGCTGTGTACAGGATTTAGGTCCTATAAGTAAAAGTTCAGTTTTGTCTGAGTTTAAGAGAAGGAAGTTGTTGGTCATCCAGTTTTTAACATCTTTAATACACTCAGTTAGTTTTGATAGTTTAGACGTCTCGTCAGGTTTAGTAGAAATATATAATTGAGTATCATCAGCATAACAGTGAAAGCTGATCCCGTGTCTTCTAATAATGTCTCCCAGGGGCAGCATGTATATTGTAAACAGCAAAGGTCCTAAAACTGATCCTTGAGGCACCCCATACTTAACTGGCCTGACTTGTGAAGGTTGTCCATTAATATTCACAAACTGGTAACGATTAGTTAAGTATGACTTGAACCATTGTAAAGCCGTTCCCTGGACACCTGTAGAGTTTAAGCGATTTATGAGGATATTGTGGTCAATTGTGTCAAATGCGGCACTAAGATCTAGCAGGACTAACAGCGAGATGCACCCTTGGTCAGCAGCTAATAATAAATCGTTGGTTATTTTCACTAATGCAGTTTCTGTACTGTGATGAGGCCTGAAACCTGACTGGAACACCTCAAAAGCATTGTTCATCTGCAGAAAGGAGCATAATTGGGCAGAAACAACTTTTTCTAGTATTTTAGACATAAATGGAAGATTTGAAATAGGCCTATAATTAGCTAAGTTGCAGGGGTCCAGTTGTGGTTTCTTAATAATAGGCTTAATAACAGCGAGCTTGAAAGAGTTTGGAACATGTCCTAATGACAAAGAAGAGTTGATAACGTTAAGAAGAGGTTCTCCTATTACAGGTAGCAATTCTTTCAGTAATTTTGTTGGAATTGGGTCTAGCATACTCGTAGCTGGTTTAGAACTATTTATAATTTTGTCTAGCTCTTCCTGTTCTATGTTCTCGAAGCACTGTAGGCTAATTTGGTTCAGTGGAATGTTTACTGGATCTGAAGTATAAGGCTGTACAGAGATTTTAACATCTATTTTTTGTCTAAAGCCTTCTATTTTATCACTGAAAAAATTCATAAAGTCTTCGCTACTCATTTGCGGTGTGATATTTTGTTCCAGCGATGACCGATTGTTTGTTAATTTAGTAATGGTGTTGAATAGAAATCTAGGATTGTTATGGTTATTTTCTATCAGTTTACGGAGGTGCTCAGCCCTGGCGGATTTGAGGGCCCTCCTATAGCTGGACATACTGTCTTTGTACGCAATTCTAAAGACCTCTAAATTTGTTTTTTTCCATTTACGTTCCAAGGCACGGGTTGCTGTTTTGAGAGCGCGCGTGTGACTGTTATACCATGATGTAGTTTTATCTTCTCTAGTCTTTTTTAATTTGATGGGTGCCACAGTATTTAGTGTGCTAGTAAAGATGGCATCCATGCTGCTAGTTATTACATCGAGGTCATTTGCATTTGCAGGTGCATTTCGAAATAAAGAAAGATCAGGCAAGTTATTTGCGAATTCCTCTTTGGTAGACGGAACGATAGATCTACTAAGGCGATGTATTGGTGCGGATCTGCTAATGTCAGGTAAACATAGCTTGTAAAGTAAGAGGTAGTGGTCCGTAATATCGTCGCTTTGTGGTATAATCTCCACATCCATGACCTCAATTCCATAAGAGAGAATTAGATCTAAAGTATGCTTTAGACGATGGGTGGGACCAACAACATTTTGCTTTATCCCAAGGGCATGTAGTAGATCCATAAATGCGAGCCCTAATGTATCGTTGGCGTTATCTATGTGGATGTTAAAGTCTCCTACAATTAGTATTTTATCAGTTTTAACTAGTAAGTCAGAAATAAAATCAGAAAACTCTTTTAGAAAATTGACATAGGGTCCTGGGGGTCTATATATGGTGATTAAAGCGAGAGATAGCATTTTATTCATAGTATCCGAAAGCATAACATTAAGCGCCAATACTTCAAAGGAGGTAAACATAAGTCCGTTTCTCTGATTAACATTAAGAATACCACTAAAGATTGATGCAACTCCACCACCACGACCAGTTTGACGAGCCTCATGCTTATAAGAGAATCCTGGAGGAGTTGCTTCATTTAAACTAATATAGTCATTTTGTTTCAGCCAGGTTTCAGTGAGACAGAGTGCATTAAGATTGTTATCTGTTATAATGTCATTTATGATAAGTGCTTTAGGTGCTAGTGACCTGATGTTCAGGAGACCTAGCTTTACGATATTTATATTTTCATTTTTTGGTATTTTTTCTGGTTTGATTCTTAATAGATGTCTTCTAGAGCACACAGTACGCTTATTTCTTGGTCTAATAATACGAGGAACAGACACAGTTTCTATGCGGTTAGCCGGACATGCATTATTGTGAATTAAGTGGGATGAAGAAGGGTCTATATGGCTAGAATGTGGATTTTTTGAATGTTTACTTACTAGTCAGACAGAACGAAGCGTCCTGGAGATGTTGTCCGACAGCAGATCAGCTCCAGCTCGACTGGGGTGCAGCCCGTCAGCACGGTAGAGCCTAGGACGCTCCCAGAAAAGAAACCAGTTATTGGCAAAGAGCAGTTTCTGTTCTTTACACCATGTTAATAGCCATTCATTCAGAGCAAAAAGTCTACTGAACCTTTCACTTCCTCGGCGGTAGGTAGGTAGCGGTCCAGAAACGATGATCTGCGTGGAGGGCGCGGTGCGACGAACCGTCTCGATCAGGCTCCTGAAGTCCTCCTTCAGGATCTCCGACTGTCGCAGCCCGGTGTCGTTCGTCCCCACGTGGAGGACGACGGCACCGATGCTCTCGCCAGCGGTCAGGATAGCAGGAACCTGGGCACAGAGATTCTTAATGCGGGCACCGGGAAAGCAGTGAGTGCGTACTTTGTTACCTTTAGTGGAAGCAGCGCGGACGTGGCGAACGATGGAATCACCGATGATCGCCACATCGCGGCCCGTCTCGCGGAGGGGGGCGAAGCGGTTCTCCGTGGAGATCTCGAACGGGGGAGCAGGAGACGTCCTGCCCCGGGACCTGGCAAGCACCTTCCGCGGCTGCACCCAGGGGCCGTGGTAGCCGGGAGTCGGCGTGAACGACCACTGGGCGACCCGCATACGCGGTGCACTGGGCCTGGACAGAGAAACACGCGGGGTTGAGACAATGACTATCACACAATTTCAGAATCTCAAGGCAACAATACACTCTAATTGATGATGATTATAATACATAATTACTCATTTTTAATAATCAATCATTTGTATTACTTTATTTTTCTTATTTTTCTTATTTTATTTGTATTTTATTTGTATAACTCATAGCCTATATTAAAATGATCAAATACAAAAATAGCAGCAGGCATGAATAAAATACAGATTCATATTCCAGTGTTTTAGATCAATAAGGTAATAATAGCAATAGTATTTGAAAGCACTGTATTTAAATGTAATTAATTGTAAAAATTTTATTGACTGCTTTTCACCAGCCATTTACTCCAGGAATTCAGTGTCATGTGATCCTTCAAAATGATACATTAACTGATTAAGTGCTCAAAAACATAATTTAAATAAAAATGTATTTGTGGCTTTTTCTTACTTCCCTTTTGTTTTTTATATACTGTATGTCTTAATTGTGGGGACAAAAGCATAATTTTAAGCAAACAATATTTTATTTGTAATAATATTGTAAACACTTTATTCCCTATTACACATTTATTTGATTAAATGTTGCATTGCAACTACATGCCAATTACTTCTCATTTGAGTATTAGTAGACTGTCTGCTTAGTATCTGCTTATACTGCTCCTTCAACAGACATTTAACTAAGAAACTTTGCAAGTACGTGTCAACTTACACTAACCCTAACCCCAACCTAACAGTCTACTTAGAATCTATTAAGAATTAGTTGGCATGCAATGTAAGTTAAATTCAGCTAAATGTGTTAGGGAACATCAAAGTAAAGTGATACCATAATATTTGATCAAACTGATCAAAAGTACATTTTAAAATCTACACTGTCTCGTTTGACCAGTTTTAGCCTTGCTGAATTAAAGTATCAGAAGGATAGTCCACCCCAAACCGACTTTTTAACTATGACTCACCCTTGAGTTTTTCCCAGAAGACACTTTGAAGAATGTTAGCAATCAGGTTACCAGTTTGTTCACAAAATTTAGTGACTCCATTTAATTTCATTGGAATCATTTTTTTTAAATATCCATCGTTCAAAACTCAAACTCAAACAGGTTTGTTGGACCCTCACTAAATTATGGCATAATGTCCATCATTCAAAATTGTGAGTGAACTGTTTATTTAAAAAAAAAAATCCAAATTTTTTTTTTTATCAATTTACAGGTCCAAATCGTTGAACAGTAATGCACATATGAAGAGTTACATCATAAGTGCAATCTTACAAGCAATCTTAAGTGCAATCATAAGTGCTTTCTGAAATGTTCTTTTAAAATGAGCATTTTATGAATATATAGCAGAATAGATATCAAAAAACATGCTATTTTAATTAAGTAAAATGAAGTAACTGGACATAAATATACAAGGTAAAAAATGCAGGGTCCCACACAATTCATTCATGTTGTCCTAACACAAATTGATTAAGACAAATTTAAGTGGCTTGAACATAAAACAATTAAGTTGTCCCAAAAATCTCTCAAGAATTGTGCTGTTTCAGTTGTTTAAGCTTATTTTAAATAAGCAGTTTGAACAAGCAGCATTCTTTAAAGAGTATGAGTCTGAGACAAATGCTAATTTTACAAGATGGCTTTTGCATCTGAACGTACAAAGAACACATGCGTTCTGTCTTTATTTCCCCCTGCAGTATGACAGAAGGACTTGGACAACTGACGGATGGCATGTGTGGCCTGGATGACTTCACTCACAGTCACGTCTACAACGTTTGGCCTGGTTATGACTACGTCGGCTGGACCAACGAGAGCTTTCCCAACGGTTATGTTGAGATCATGTTTGAGTTTGACCGCACCCGCAACTTCACCACCATGAAGGTACATACGTCCGACATGTCCTACAAACACTTCTCTCCACTTCAGTCACATAAACTTCCCAAGAAATCAAGCGTAAAAGGGTGTTGTTATAAGTTCAGTCAGTGTAATTGCTGAAACCTAACACGATTAAGGCTTGGACTTTGGAAATTGGGAGGATTAAAGTATTTGTAAGAGGTTTAAACAAGCTCTTCTTAAATTACACCCATCTCTTTTAATCCCAAATTGATTCAGGTGCACTGCAACAACATGTTCTCTCGAAGAGTGAAGACCTTTCAGAAGGTGGTGTGTTATTTCCGCTCTGAGCTGGACTGGGAGGCGACGCCTGTATCATTCAGCCCGGTGATGGATGATGTGAACCCCAGCGCCCGCTTCGTCACCGTCTCACTCTTTAACCACATGGCCAGTGCTATTAAGTGCCAGTACTACTTTTCAGACATCTGGATGATGTTCAGTGAAATCACATTCCAGTCAGGTTAGTAAATCTGCTTGTTAAGATTTGATATATGGAATGCCATTTCCAGGACCTAGCATCTACTCGCCTGAATTGTGAAAGCTCAAAAGCAGTACTACACTGTGATAAAGTTGACTCACTTAAAATTTTAAGGCAACTAGCACATTTTTGAGTTTACTCAACTTAAAATGTGTTAAGTGCAGTACTTGGGTTGAAAGTTGAGTCAACTCAACAAAAGCTCAGCAGCAAGTTATCTTACAATTTTGAGTAGAGTCAACTTTTTTTTACAGTGTAGTACTCAATTACAGCTTCAGTTATTTCTAGGGCCAGACGTAATCTGCGGACATTTTTTGCTATTTCTGTGGAGTATTTTGTTATAAATCTGCTGATTTTTTTTTCATAACTAAAACCTTAAGATATGAAATAAAAAGTAATACCCTTTTAATTTTCATTTAATGTTTACAATGCGAATCCAATTAGATCCACTTTATTTGGTAAACAAAGCAAGTCTCTCGTATAACTCTCTACTAAAAGACAGAAAATATTACTTTACAAACTGTATTGTAAATAAATCATATGAATATTTTCATATTAGTCAATAATTATACTGAAATTAATTGGATACTGAATTGTTATACTGCAAACTGAATAAATATAAATTTACACACATTTATACCAGTAAATTAATAGAATCAATGATGGGCTAAAAATCTGCAGAATTCTGCGCGCGCAGATTCCGTGTGGGCCTAGTTATGTCCCACATTAACCCTCCTGTTGTCCTGCAGGTCAAAAATTACCCGGGCACATTTTAAAGAGCATAAAAAAACTAAGAACTCTTGTTTTGGCGACTTTTTCTAAAATGACCCCAACATTAGAAAAAAATTAATCATTTTTTTATTTTCATATTCACATATAAGGCTGTACACATTTTGTATTGTTCTTGGGGTCAATTATATTAAACCATTTTTACACCACAAAAACTACAGGAACACACTAGCACAGACACAAACACATAAACCTCCCAGACAAACACACACAGACACAATAAGAATCTGCTGCTTTAACTTTCATCAATACTGTCTTGCTAATTTTTACACTTATGCAGGTACTTTTAGCATTAGAAAAATACACACTTGACTTTAGTTCAAGTACTTTATCAAAAAGTGTGTTGCTCACTGAGTAAACAATGATGAAAACACCCCACACAGAGGAGGGAAAACATAAAGAGTTTGTGAGGAAGATGCTAAATTGATTTGAGGATTGAAATTAAATTTATCTGCAGTATTTTCGAGGTTTAGTGCAGGCAGGTGTATACAGAATTCTAACGCAACAGGAGATTTAAAGCTAATCTTTTTTGAAAATCAGGGTGTTCACTACTGTTTCTGACTACAGTATTTCAATAATTTATTTAAAATGAATGACTGTCTGACCATCTGAGAGATAAGGCATGATTGTACTGTAAACATGTTGATCATGATTTTCAATATTTTACAGCAACTGTGATTGCCTATTAGAATGAATTGTTATTTGCTTTTGGCACCTGATGGAGAGTTTGGACAGGAAAACTGTAATGTGTGAAATCCAATTTAGCAAAAAGCCATGCAAAGACCACATTTTATGATTTTTTTCCCCCCCAAAATTATGCATAATCCAACTAGCGTCAACACATCATGTGTTCTTTTACCGTTACACACTCTTAAAGATAGTTCCATGAAGAAGCTTCAACCTTTATAATTAAAATGGTTTCAAGAGTTCACACTTAAATATTGTTTGACAAATGTTAGCAGGTTTGGCTTGCCGTCCCGGGAGAGAACCCTGAGCTCAGAGATAGTTGAGCCCAGGGCTCCCGTCTGGTAAAAAGAGCATGTAATTCGCAGTACAAGATCAGGTAGTTCTCGAGAGCTCCCCGTAGTAAAAGGAGAAGGGGGAAAAGGGGTGGATGCACTACATTTCTTTGTTTCATTCCATTGTCAATGCATGATCATGCCTTGCAGAGCTGCAGGCAAAAATTGTATGAAACAGACTAATCCAGCCCATTGTATGTGTTTTTAGTAATTGGGCTTTGTATCTACAGACTAAACTTAAGTACAATTAGACTCATAGTGTGTATTTTAGACAATTAGACTCAAAGTATGCACAATAAACAGTAAGTGCAATCTTTTTGGCTAATCTTTTTATTCATAAAAAAATAGGTTGCCTTTGAAAATAGTTTGTTGAAAAAACCCATCAGAGGTTACTGTAGGTCAGAATCCACTCATCATCCATAAAAAAACATTGAAAACATGTTTGATTTAATAAATGAGATGTGATTGAATTAAATAAATGAATTTGCTTTAATGAGGCATGCATATGTGCACTGTAAAACCCAACAGTCAACTTCAAATGAAATGAGTGTAGTTAACTTATAAAGTTAATTCTACTTATTTGAAAAGAGTTTTGAACTCAGTGTTGAAGGTAATGAGTTAATTAATACCTCATTACTACAACTTAAATAGAGTAAGTACACAGTACTCATATAGATTAGTTTTTTACTCAAATGGTTTCTAGCAATCTGTTTCCTTAAACGGTTTGAGTTGCCTTAACTTATTAAGTTTTACAGTACTCAGTTGGTTTATGTTCTCTTCATTTGTAAGGTTTTACTGTGCTCAAATTGCTTCGTTTACTCAAATAGACTAAGTACACAGCACTCATTAGGATTCGTTTTTGAACTTAAATTGTTTGTTGCAATCGTTTTCCTCAAATGGTTTGAGTTACCTTAACTTTTGGGGTTTAACAGTGTATTAAACATGAAAAAGCCAACACCCCCGATAGTTTATCTATAACTCTCACACTGGTGAGAATGCACTGTACTCATCAGCTCATCAAATGCTTCACATCATCTCCTCACACACCAAATCTCATATTTGCATACACTTTCTTTGTTTGTTAAATTAAGAGGATTTGCGAGTGCACAGGACTCGGCATTGAACAAAAAAATCATGCATTTTGGGTGGTGAGCGTTCTAACTTAAACACCCCTGATTGCTCAAGAGATAAACAGATATATCTGTGATTGACTGCATTGCTCAATGCTGCAATAACACATTGTAATAATAAATAGACATCTTTAATGCTCGCCAGTTTTAAAACAAATACACACCGGGGAGTATGCCAAAATAGGTTTCGCCAGAAGCAAATAAATGGGATCATACCATTCAGTACATAATGTTTTAACAAGTGTCAAGTGAAGATGTCAACCATGTTTTTTGGGTTTTTTTTATAACAACAGCAAAGATTTAAGATATAAATTACATTTTTTAACATTGTGATTCCAGATACAGCCATGTACAACACAACTCTGACTCCACCCAGAACCGACCCTCCTCTCACTAACCAGCCAGGTCAGATTTCCCCTCATTCCCTTATAGATTAGCAGATTCTGTTCAAATCAGCAAAACTTCAGTCTTTCTGGAGTGCCATTTCATCAACAGGTTGTCTTCCTCTTTATCCCCTTCTTAGGGGATGACCCTACACACAAAGTAGATGACAGCAACACCCGGATCCTAATTGGCTGCCTTGTTGCAATCATCTTCATCTTAGTGGCAATTATTGTTATTATACTATGGCGACAAGTCTGGCAAAAGATGCTTGAGAAGGTGAGCTGATTCTGAGAGATTCTGTTGTAATCTTGTAGATTTTTTGAGGCTGAGAGAAGTTTACAAAATGTGATGAAGGGTGTGTTCATTCTTGGTTAGTTTGATTTTATAAAAATTCATTTGAATTAGTATGAACAAAGCAATCTGAAGCTTGGGGTGCACTGAAATAACTGGGCTAAATAAGACTGATGAAAAGAGCTCATATAAACTCTGGTGCAGGTTGACAGATATATAAATATAACACGTGTGAAAAATAAACTAAAAACAGGACATAATTTTATAAGAAACGTACAGAATTCACAAACTGTTTTTTTTATTTATTTATTTATTTATTTATTTTTTGTTATGATAATTGGTCATTACTGTTCAGTGCAGGACTGGAAATGGGTCTGACAGAGGGATTTCTGATGCTGTTTTAACTCCTTTACATGTTTTATAAGCATTTTAAAAAGTACACTGATATAAAAGTTCTCAGCTGATAAAAATACATGAACACACATACTGTACAGGAATAGCGTTTAGACCTTTACTCTTCAAAATCATTAATTGGAAAGAAAAAATAAATCTAGAGGGCACATTGACCGATTATATGCATTTGGTTCCTTTATTTACGATATATATATATATATATATATTTACTTGTGATAGACATCTAAATTATTGAACGGTGTTTGAATAGATGAGTCATGAAGACAAGTTTTTTTATGCAAATATTTAAATGTTTATATTTCAATATAAATTTAGTAGGTCCTGTATTTCACTCTAGTCACCATAGAATCAGAAAATTTACAGTCAGAAATAAATACTTTTACTTAGAAATTATTACTTTTATTTGGTAAAAGTAAACACACTGCACAAAAATGCTTTTCTTACTTAAATTTTGTTCTTTTTTCTAGACTAGTCTTGTTTCTAGTCCAAACATATATAAATTCTTAAATCTAGAACAAGTAACTTTCTGAACAAGTAAAAAAAAAAATAT
>CAIGQQ010034734.1:4762836-4798445 GCA_903798035.1 Danio albolineatus | reverse complement strand
ATATATATATATATATATATATATAACAATTGCAAATATATGAATGAAGTTTGTAATGCCACGTCATTTTGCTATCTGGGTCGCTTCCTTTAGGTCTACATTTAAGCAATTTTATTACAGTATTACTTTGTATTGCACCCAACACGTGTGGCCAACGATGTGAAGGAATGTCATCTCTCTCCCTCTCTCTCTCACCCTGCTCAACTCTCTCTCTCTCTCCCTCTATCTCTCTCATCAAAGTGATGGACAGATCTTATGATAGTCAGGGTAGGTGGTCAGCGGTTTCGTGTTGTCATTGACCGCGCACGAGACGGATCTGCCGAGACAGACAATACTCGCGCGCTGGCCAGAAAATATATATATATAACAATTGCAAATATATGACTGAAGTTTGTAATGCCACATTTACGGAGCATTCATTAAATTCTTATCCATAGCATAGCCTACGTTAATGTTTTATTTTATAGTAGGTTATTTATTAAGAAAAACAATAAATAAATAAACGACATCCTACTTATTATTGTTATTATTAATATAATTATTCTTATTCTATATTAACTGTATATGTAAACGGCACATACAGGTCCTGTTTACACATTTTATTTGAGAACATTACAGATTCTATTCTAAAACATAAAATCACTTACAAAAGCGAACACGTATTGTAATGTCATATATATATCATATAAATAAGTAAATAATGAGGCTATTTAATAAGAAATTTAATATTTATAAGGAAATGAATGTCGTTTATTTATTTTTTGAAGTCTACTTTTACAATGTGACATGCAAACCAACAGGACCTTGTCATTAGTAGGCTACATTTCTTAATAAATAACCTAAAATAAAAGCATTACATAGGCTATGCTGTGTTTTTTATGTTTTCACTAGCTTTGGAGCAATGACTGACCCAAATAGTAAATTTTGTTATTGTGCGCATCTGACATAAAATGCATTTTTTACTCTAATGAAAAATATGTGTTGAAATCGAACACAAATGGACAAATGTATATTAATATTCTAGTTTTACTTTGAGTAAATGGTTTAGACTATTTTAGCCTATTGTCTAAATGTGTAGGCTATGTTTAAGTGTACTGCCTGTATAGAAGGTTTGAATGAATGTATTCTCATAACGAATATTTACTTCTGTGTGTTTGTATTAATAAAAATGATGACAGATTGTGGTGTGTTTTGTCATATATTTTCAGAATAAATTATATTATGTATTCTTGTAAAAAAATGTGATTATGTAATATGCATGCATTGATTGTTGAAAAGGTTGTTTAGGCATTCATTTCAACGTTAAACCATTTAGATAGATTTTATGTTGAATATGTGTGGATTCTACGTTGTTCCAATCGACTTTAAATCAACATCGTTTCAACATTAGATAGACAAACCAATTAGGTCGATTGTATGTTGAAAATGTGTGGATTCTACGTTGTTTCAACCGACTGTAAATCAACATCGTTTCAACGTCAGGTAGACAAACCAATTAGGTCGGTTATATGTTGAAACCGCGTGGATTCTATAACGTCGTTTCGATTGACTGAAAATCAACGTCGATTCAATGTTGGGTAACCAACCAATTGCGTTGATTTCGGGTTAGTTTTGAATGGAGTTGCTGACGTCGTTTCAACATTACCCCGATGAGCAAAACGATGTTGAATCGATGTCGGGGATCAACGTTGATTCGATATCGAAAGAAACGTTGATTTTCGGTTGAAATTATGTCATTTTGCTATCTGGGATGTGTGTAAACAGAAAGGCAAACAGAAGATTTGTGTAAGCTAAAAATAAGAATATTGTCAAAGTCTCATTATTCTGTAGTGTTTGATATTTTTCAGTACGTGCATTGATTAATTGGTTATTGTTATTATTTAATTTCAAGAAGAAGAAAAAAACGTCTTTCATTTTGTCCTTTATGTGATGCACACATCATTTTTTTTCATTAATAAGTCTTATTTTCTAACAGTCTAATGCGTGTAGGCCTTTTAGGAAACGACATACGTTTCTGAATTGATAATTCGTGTTGCTTCTTTGTTTTATAATTACACTTATTACATATTTTCGCGTTGATAAAATGTGTATTTTGGTTAAAGCGCGTACCTTTGACATTACAGGCTTTGTTTGATACTTGTTAAAGAAATTTCACTTGGTTTGCCTGGTCTGACAGGGGCTGAGTCTTGATTGGTCACAGTGGATGTCCCGTCACAGAAAGGAAGCAGCTGATTGGCCAGCAGATGTGTGACTTCCAATCACACCATGGCGGCGGTGCAAACTCCCGTCTGTACACAGCCAAACAACGTTAGAAACGGTTGTGTGCTAAAAGTACAGTGTATCATCATAGGTCGCTACTTAGTGAACTTAAAGACGGAATGAAGAAAGTAGTTTTGGTAACCGGTGCAAACAGGTAACGAAACTGTGTGTGTGTGTATTTAAATGTGTTCTCTTTGTAGCTTCACATCCTTGCTGAAAATTAGCTATACGTTACTTCACTGTTTAACACTATTCCTATTGTTATTATTGCTGTTATAGTGCTGTTATAGTAAAGCTATGCTTATTATGTTATTAAATATATAAAAAAAGATAGTTCGTTTCCTTTATATCATTCAGCAGCATGTTTCTTTTTTCTCTTGAAAGTTTCACATCACTGTTGTAATAGTTTTAGATAATTGCTTTTAACTGCATTTTTTTGTTGTTTATTGTCAACTTTTCTTATCATTCTAAGTTTTGCTTTTGTTTAAACAACCTGAAGAGAAATAGTAAAGTTAGGATTTAGTTGTTGTAGTTGTATTATTCTGCATTTATTTGTTATATGTTGCAGAATGTGTCTGTTTTTTCTGTATGTGTAATAGCCCTGTTTGCTTGTCTGCGTTCAGTGGCATAGGTCTTGCTCTGTGTGAGCGTCTCCTGCATGAGGATGCACAGATCGAGCTCTGTCTGGCCTGTAGGAACATGCAAAGAGCTGAAGCTGCCCAAAAGGCTCTTCTCGTGTCACATCCACAGGCTCGGGTCTCTCTGCTGCACTTAGATGTGGGCAACATGCGCTCTGTGGTCAGGGCTGCAGAGGAGTTCAAGAAGAAGTAAGACAACCCGGTCCCCCTTTTTTATTCGTCATACCATTCTTAGTCGCTTTCATGGAGTGTTATGGTTCATGCTTAAATTGTATGCTGTAGTGTAAATATCATAACGCATTCAAGTCTGCGTAGTGTTTCTGCATTCAGGGTCTGAAGAGTTGTTATTTGATAAACAGTCATAACTAAAAGTGATAGCTCACCAAAAAATGTATTTACTCACCCTCAAGTGGTTCCAAACTTTTTGTTTAAATAAATTTCTTTCCTTTGTTGAACATGAAAGAGGATATTTTGTAGAAAGTTGCAAACCTGTAACCATTGGCGTCCATAGTAGAAAAAAACAATACTATGGAATATTAGTAGAGCTGGGCGATTTGACCTAAAATCAAAATCTCAATTAAATGAACATTTAAACTTGATTATGATTCATGAACGATTATTGTATTTATTTATAATATTTTTTTGGCCTCAGAGTTCACTGACAGGTTTTGTACAGTGAATATGCTTAGATATTACAGGTGAGAGATTTTTGAATGAAGGGTGCATTACTTGATTTTAAAATAATGGATGGAAACTCACACTATCTACTATCTGTGATTATTTTTTGAACATCAATGATGAACAAATGAAGTTAACACACCCAATGCCTAAAACGAACAGTCACTTTTTACTTATAAAAAGAGTTAAAATAAATAACTTGCTCTTTTGGAAATAAAATAATTTAATTTCAATGTTTTTAGATGGTATAGGGCATCTATAGTATAGTAGGGTATATGATCGCACGAAGGCTGCGCCGGACCATACACATGTGCTTAACGCAGAAGTATCAACCAGCCAAAGCGGGGTAGGGAAAGTAATCGGAAAAAATGTACTATTAATTAGGTCAATTTAGATAACTTTGATTAATTGCACAGCCCTAAATGTTAGATAAAAGTTTGTAACAAGTAAAGGGTGAGTAAATGATGACAGAATTTTTTCAGTTTTGGATGAACTATGCCTTTGATATGCCTTTGAACTTCTTGTTCCAGTTCTCCAAGGATTACCTAGAGATGTTGCTTGGTCCTCACTGTTTATGGCACAGCCATCTAGTCATATTCATATATAAACACCCATTATTGCATTTTAAATGTAACATTTATGTACATATATGACATGTAGTTTTATATATTTGAAATCTAAACATGACCATGCACCACAAAACCAAAAAGACCAAATTTCATGAAGATAGTTTGTAAATGTCCTATAATAAATATATAAAAATAAAAATATAAAAATGATTAAATATCAAAATATTTTTGTTTATTTCATTTGGACAACTTTTAAACCCAACGAAAGTTTTTTGTTTTGTTTTTTTGTCCAAATAGTTGTGTCTTAGCCAAATGTTCTATCCTAACAAAAACATGAATGCAAAACTTCTTTTTTTGAGCTTTCAGGGGATGTGATTTGAAATCTCAGTTTCAAAAAACTGACACTTATGACTGGCTTTGTGGTCCAGGGGTCAAGTGTTAATTAGCCTGTTTTGGCTAATGGTCTGGCTCACACCCGAATTAAATTGACCTCCCCACACCTCCAAGTTTGAACTTTGGACTTGACTGTTTGACACATGCATCTATTTATCATGAATGTCCACTAAAACATCCTGGCTCACTTTCATGATTTGGTGCATATACACCATCCTGGAGTCTGTGTGAACTGCGCACCAAACCACCCTTCTTAGGTGGACTCAGATACGGTTCGTGGGTGCAACTGCAAGTTTACATTCTTCCACCAAACCACAAGCTTGGCAAAGTGCAAGTGCCTCTGTCATTGCCTCTGGACATTTTGATCACAACCTAATAAATTAAATGCACAAAGTACAAATACACAAAAGCGCTTCTCTATCGCCAAATCTGGTTTGTTCATTGTTCATTAACTGTTCATTAAGGGAATGTGAAAAGTGCTTCAGGTAGAGTGATACACTGGCAAACCAGTTGGACTAGTGCTGTTATGACTTCTAATATATAACTTATATTTGTAGAATGTAAACATGTTTTTTTTTTAACTATGGTATATATACTTGTATATCTATTCTGGCATATATTATTCTATATACCAAATGAGAAAATCTTTAAAATGTCATTTTATGCATGAAGCACATCAAAAATTATTATCGGTATATAAATATATTATAATAAAAATAACCATTATACAGTTGAAGTCGGAATTATTAGCCCTTATGAATTATTAGTCCCCCTGTATCTTTTCCCCACAATTGCTGTTTAACAGTTTTATCAACACATTTCTAAACATAATAGTGTTAATAACTCATTTCTAATAACTATTTTATTGTTGCCATGATGACAGTACATAATATTTTCCTAGATATTTTTCAAGATACTAGTATTTGGCTTAAAAGTGACATTTAAAGGCTTAACTATGTTTTTTTTTTTTCTGTACAAAGTCAAAGTCAATATATATATAATTGCTTAAGGGGGCTAATAATAATAACCTTAAAATGTTTTTTTTTTAAATAAGACTTACTCCAGAAAAAAATAATCATAGGAAATACTGTCAAAAATTCCTTGCTCTGTTAAACATCATTTGGAAAATATTAGAAAAAATATTAAATATATGAGAAAATTCACTGGAGGACTAATAATTTTGACTTCAACTGTATATGTAGTTATTATTTTCTCTTGTGAACTATATATAAACAGTTGAACAGGGTCAATGTGACTATACATGCTATGACCACTAAAGCACGTTTGAATTACTGCTTTGATTATTTGTTTTTCTCTTTAACAGGTTTAACAGATTGGACTATCTGTATCTCAATGCTGGAATCATGCCTAATCCCAGGGTAGATCACAAAGCCTTTTATCGGGGCCTGTTTTCTGGGTAAGGTATTCACTCTATATAAACTACCATAGTTGATATGTTCAACAAAATTGTTTCTTTTGGAAAGAATTAATTAAATTGGATCAAAAGTGACAGTAAATACAATTATAATGTTACTTTTTAAAAAAAAAAAAATACACCATTCTTCATTTCTGAATGCTTCAGTTAGACTTATGAAAGTCAAACATATATATTTATTTATTTCAACTCATTTTTTCGTTTTAATAACCAACTACTAATAATGTTTTACTTTGCCATGATGACAGTGCATATTTATTCAAATTATTTAGCACGCTACTGGTATTCAGCTTAAAGTTCTATTTAAAAGGTTAGCTAGGTCATTGATTTACCCAATCAAGTGTGATTTGTTCTGCAGCCAATTTAAAAAAATAAATAAATAACAGCGCTAATATTGACTTTAAAAAAAAAAATTAATTTAAAATTTAAAAACATTGAAATATTAAAAACTAATTTTATTCCAACCAAACTAAAAGAAATAAGACTTTGAAAAATGTGCGGTTTGATCTGCAGCCAATTAAAAAAAAAAAAAAAAATTAAAATAAATTAATAACCAGGCTTATATTGACTTATAAAACATTGAATTATTAAAAACTTCTTTTATTCTAGCCAAACTAAAAGAAATAAGACTTTTATAATTGTATGGTTTGCTCTGCAGCCAATTAAAAAACAAATAAATAAATAACCGGGCTCATATTTACTTTTTAAAAATATTGAAATATTAAAAACTTCTTTTATTCCAACCAAACTAAAACGAAATAAGACTTTGATAATTGTATGGTTTGTTCTGCAGCCAATTAAAAATAAATAAATAAGTAAATAAATAATGGGCTAATGTTGTCATTTAAAAAACATTTAAAATATTAAAAACTACTTTTATTCCAGCCAAACTAAAATTAATAAGACTTTCATAATTGTATGGTTTGTTATGCAGCCAATTAAAAATAAATAAAATAAATAATGGGGCTAATGTCATTTAAAAAAACATTTAAAATATTAAAAACTACTTCTATTCCAGCCAAACTAAAATGAATAAGACTTTCATAATTGTGTGGTTTGTTATGCAGCCAATTAAAAAAATTAAATAAATAATGGCGCTAATGTTGTCATTTAAAAAACATTTAAAATAATAAAAACTACTTTTATTCCATCCAAACTAAAATAAATAAAACTTGGATAATTCTCTTTCTGAGTAAAAAATCACTTGAGAAATAATTTTAAAATAAATAAATAATTTTGTCTTCAAGCGTATTTGTCTTTGTTGATAATTCACTATTATATGTGCCTTTAACCACCAGAAATGCGATTAAAATGTTCACCACGGGGGAGGGTATTCTGACCCAAGAAGATAAGGTCACACCCATTGGTTTGCAGGAGGTGTTTGCCACTAATCTTTTTGGTCATTATCTTCTGGTAAGTGGATGGTTTTGGCACAATGAACGTATTTCGATGAGCAAGCATAAATATAAACAAAAATATAATACCAAAACCAGGATCATAATTTGGCTGTGTTGGAACATCACATATTTACAGTATTGTCCATGCAACACTATCAAACAAATCATCTGCCTCAAAATGATGTCTCCCAGAGAATTATTTCATTCATAAATGCCACAGGATTCCTTCTGCTGTGTATAGTAACCTGTTCTCTGGCAGCTGCCCTGATCAATAATTCATCTGAAGGACTCTAGTGCTGAAGAAACGTTGTGTCCTCAAATTGCAGCCCTCGTGAAGTGTTTCTGTTTGTTAATTGAAGAGCTCATTCATTTGCATTATGAGGCATCTGGTCATCAGCATAGGTAGTTAAGGCAGTGCTGTTCTCTCTATGTGTTTCTTTATGTTGTGGAGTTATTGTGGCTCAAGTGGCATAGGCATTAAAGTTTCAGTAGGTATGACACTCCATGTCCTCGAAGACTAGGCGAGACATATCGATTTACTGCTGCGACAGCACCGGGTGTCTGAGGGGGAGCAAGTGAGACTTGTGTTTCTAGTCAAGTTGCCCTCTGCTTCTCCCTCACATGGACACACTATATTCTTCTGTTTTTGTTATTGTAAATATTAGTATTATTCAGAAGACATGTAACTAGATGAGTAAAGTTTGTAAACAAATGTTGTTGGGTTGACAAAGTCTAATGAATTAGCATGTTGTTAGCAATAATTACTAAAATTTTTCCTCTGTATTAGCATGTTTGCATGCATTTGGGTATTACTAACCAGATTTTATCATAAATTAGCATGTTGCCCGCCTGTTTGTAACATGAATTACAATGTTGATAACGCAAATTAGCATGTTACATAAATATAAGTTGTTAGCATTTTGCTAGCTTATTTCTAACACAAAAAATCACTTGTTTCTAGCATAAATTAGCTTGTTTTTAGCATGACCAAAGCATTTACTAGCATGTGAATTAGCATGCTGGTAGCAAGAATATTATATAATATAATACTGGAATTACCATGTTTTTTTAACAAAACATTTGGTCAAACAATAGTCAACAGAGCAAGCAATGTTTTTGTTAATTTGTTTAGCCCTTTTTATGAAGCAGAAATTATAGTAAAAAATAAAATAACAATTCATACGTTTTTTGGTATTTTGACAGGTGAGAGAACTGGAGCCTTTGTTGTGCCAGACGGAGCACAATTCTTTAGTCATCTGGACGTCTTCCAGCAATGCCCAGCGATCCTCCTTTCATCTCGAAGATGTGCAGCATAAGAAGGGCCCTTTGCCCTACAGCTCATCAAAATATGCCTCGGACCTTCTTAGCTTAGCCTTAAACCGCCACTACAACAGCCAGGTACACTCAGAACATATTTTGCTGCATGTTCAGACCACTCATTTAAAAGAATATGTTTTAGAGATTTATTTGGGGACAACTTAATTGTTTTATCTTCATAACAAGTAAACTTAATCGATTTGTATTGGGACAACATGAAGGAATGTGTGGAACCCAGCATTTTTTACAGTGTAAGAAAATGTCAAATCAAGCCTTTTTCTCAAAGACAATAACTAGCTCTAAAAATAAATGAGAATATTATTGAAATCACTTTCGTAATGATTAAATGATGACAATCATAATCCATCTTGCTTGAACTCTTTAACTTGCACTCTAAGAAAAAATCTTTTTTGACCAATCTCTTTGGTTGAATTGTGTTAATGTCATCACTCTAAGCGAATGTTAATTTTTTAGTTTTAATAATGATCTATAAACAAAAAGGTCAACAATGAAGTTATGGTAGCATTTAAAATATTAAAAAGCTCAAGCATTAAATCTACCATACAACAACTGCAGTGATGAATAGAATGTACAGAATGGTATTGGGGCTGCATAACATTTCGTTTCAGCATCAGTATATTGCAATGTGAGCATCCGCAATAGTTACATCGCAAAGATATGCAATGTTAAGTCTGGATTATAGTTGAACAGGAGCTACAGAATTGTATTTATTCAGTGTATTTATATGGAATTTATATGATTTATGCAACAACAAAAAAAGTTTTTATTACTTAGAATTTTTTTTTGTTTCTAGTCCTTGATCTAAGATTTTTTAGATATTTAATGAAATATAACATAAGCATTTTTTGCATTGTGATTATTCAATTTCTGTACCTGAATCCTGTCAGACTCCCCAGAAAGACCATCAAATAGTGCTATTAAACTATCTTGTGAAACTGTATTTATATCGCAATATTTATCGCAGAAAAATAAAATATCGCAGTATCTGATTTTTCTAGTATCGTGCATCCCGAAACAGTATCTTCTGCTGATATGGACATTGATATAGTTATTGATGTAAACTGGTCTCTCTTAACTCTTAGTGATGTATTCTGGTGATCTGTCCACAGGGTATGTACTCATCGGTGATCTGCCCTGGTCTGGTCATGACTAACCTCACCTATGGCATATTGCCTTCTTTCTTCTGGACAATCATCATGCCAATAATGTTTTTTGTAGGTCCCATATTACTTTGCTTTTTATGATATAATATTAAACACCTTAAATATAACATTGTGTGAATGTTAACACAGTATGCTTTAATGTTCTGTCTCATTAGATAAGGATATTCACCAATTCTTTTACCCTCTCACCTTACAATGGAGCAGAGGCTTTGGTATGTACTGTACCTGCACCACCCAGAATGTTTGTCATACGTCTCTTCGTTTAAGTTTAATCCTGAGAAACTGTTACAATATATTGCATCATTTTATACAGCTACTGAGTAGGGATGTTCAACATTGACCAAAAATCATTTTAGGTGGCAGGAAGTCGTTTATTCAAATGATTAATTAAAAAAGGCTGATTCATATAGAAACAAAGCAAGTGACTCCCTGCATCCCAAAATGCATAATATTTAGGTCTGGGTTACATATATATATTCTTTGATTTTTAATAATCTTCAATTTAACAAAACAACGTTGATTCAGAAAAAAACGAATCAAATTGAAGTCAGTGCCAGTGACAAAACTAAAAACAATTGAACCAGTATGATCAGTGACTATCTTCAATCAGTAGCTGTTTTCCTCATGTGAAGCAAATCTTTGCAAAGTTCACAAAATGAGAAGAAAAAAAAAATCCCAAATGCGATTTGGGTAAGTTTCCATCAAATTGTTAGACTGGTTGACTGAAGTATTGGTAACCTAGTAAACGACAGTAAACAAGGCAAGTATTGGCATAATGTTCGCTATATCACAGTTTACAGTATCCGGCAAAAGAATTTCCATCTCCCACATCCAAAACCACCTCAAGTGAACAAGTAAACTTAATTTGATATTTGAACATTCATCTAAACACTTGGGATAATATAAGTATAAAATCTATAAGACCTTTCAAGTGGTTTTGGGATATGTTAAGTGAAGTTTATTTATAAACTAATTTCGAGAGGATCACGTGCTTATTATTGCAAACAGCTAGTAGTCCCGCATTAGCTATCATATGATTCACCAATCAGACCAATCCAAACGCACATAAATATCCAGATTTTCTTACCTTAGTCATCTTTGCCTCGAAGAATACCCCCATCCACCCCTACTCCTCCACCTCTTTCCTAGATTAATCCAGGACAGGGCAGCACGGTGGCTCAGTGGTTAGCACTGTCATCTCACAGCAAGAAGGTCACTGGTTCAAGTCCATTTCTGTGTGGAGTTTACATGTTCTCCACAGCAATTCTGTGTGGAGTTTACATGTTCTCCTCGTGCTCACATGGGTTTCCCACAGGTACTCTGGTGTCTTCCCACAGTCCAAAGACATGCAGGATAAGGGAATCGAATAGTATGAGTGTTTTAGTACTGGGCATTCACCGCATAGCCATATGCCGGGAATTGGAAAAGGCCAAGCAAACGAATTCGGGGGAGCTCTTGAGACTTACCTGAGCTCAGACTCCCCTCTCTTTCGATGAAACGGGAGGGCTCTCTCCTGGGACAGCATGCTAAACACGCTTTATTATCAATCATTAGAGTAAACATTAATGTGTGAACATTACAAATGTGAACTCTTGAATGAACACATTTTACACAACTAAATCATGTCATAAATATAAAAATGTATATAACCTGTATGGATTTTTTTTTCCTCCAAAAATTGAATTAGAGTTAGGGTGTCATGGTGGCGAAGTGGGTAGCACATTCGCCTCTCAACAAGAAGGTCACTGGTTCGAGCATTTCTGTGTGGAATTTGCATGTTCTCCCCGTGTTCGCGTGGGTTTCCTCTGGGTGCTCCTTTTTCCCCACAATCCAAAGACATGCGGTACAGGTGAAGTGAATAAGGTAAATTGGCCATACTGTATGTGTGTGAATGCAAGAGTGAATGGGTGTTTCCCAATGTTGGATTGCAGCTGGAAGGACATCCGCTGTGTAAAACGTGCTGGTTAAGTTGACGGTTCATTCCGCTGTGACTCCTGATTAATAAAGGAACTAAGCCGAAGGAAAATGAATGAATTGGAGTTCATTCTAAAAATTGCACACTCATGCTAAATTCTATGACTGGAAGTTCTGTTTCATTCATTCATTCATTTTCTTTTCGGCTTAGTCCCTTTATTAATCCGGGGTCGCCACAGCGCAATGAACCGCCAACCTATCCAGCATTTGTTTTACGCAGCGGATGCCCTTCCAGCCGCAACCCATCTCTGAGAAACATCCATACATTCTCACTCACACACATACACTACGGACAATTTAGCTTACCCAATTTAGCTAACCCAAATGCCAACTGACTTAGCCGAGGCTCGAACCAGCGACCTTCTTGCTGTGAGGCGACAGCACTACCTACTACTACCCCACTGTGACGCTGGTTGTTTCATATATAAATCAAGGTGTCACTTTGATTCTTATTGTAAAGCTTAATGTTGCACTTCAGTCAGAGAACTCATTTCATTGACAATTGTTTGGGTCTCAGCTTTCTCCTAGTCTCGACTTTCATCTATTGTTTTTTATTACACAGTTTTGGCTGTTCATGCAGAAACCTGAGTCTCTGGACCCGATGGCCAAATACCATAGTTTGACCTCTGGGCTCGGAAACAATTACACCCGACCAAGCAAGGTCAGAACTGACAATCAGGTTCCTTCACTCTCGTTTTTTGGTCTATTTTGTTGTCAGAATTATATAGCACATCATACTAATGTACTCTATTTGATTTGGTTCTGGCAAAGAATTGATTGAATGTTTATCTGCTTGTTCATACTCATTTAATACTCTGATGTCAACTGTTTTTTTTTTTTTTTTTTCAGATGGATATTGATGAAAACATGTCAGAGGCCTTCTATGTCAAGCTGTTAGAACTGGAGGATACAGTGCGGAAGAAGCTGAGAGCCGAGGATCCTGATTTCAAAGCAAAAAACGGAATGTGAAATACGGATTTAAAACATAATTATAGTATACAAAACACACTTCCGTCTTGAAAAATGATCTAGGTAACTCATAAACTGCTCATGGAAGTTAATTGAAATATTAAGTTTGGTAGCCTGGAGTGTCTTTTAAAGAGATAAAGATCCAAAAATGAACATTTGAGTTAATTTACTTAACCTTCTGGCCATTTAAGACGTTAGGGGCTATTTTTGTAATCATCATAATTACTGTGAAAAGTGTCTCACTGTGATGGAAATTGGACCACAGGTCTGTCTTGTATTTTGTCTATCTTTATATATCTTTGTCTTATTTTTCCACCCAAAGGGACCTCTTCTAAAACGCTTTGATTTATAATATATAATAATCAGCGCAGGTTGTGATGGGACATTGAATGCAATATGTGTGCTTTTCTTGATTATAAGTTGCTTGGTGTATAATACCTTTATTACTGTTTAAGTGTTTGATTTGCCATTTTATAGCTCAACCTTGACGCTGTCTTCTCTGACCATCTTTCTACAAAAAAAATGTTTATCCCCATTGAGCTGACAAGTATAAAACTTTCTTGCACAATAGACACTTTAATTAGGCTACGTTGTTTTCTGTGTTCACATTCAAATTACAACAAAGTGCAGTTGTAACACATTTATTAAACTGCTGCATTAAAGATCTTACATATCAGAAACGAAGGACTGTATTATTAGTAGTTTGTATGTTCTGCAAATTAATTTTGAGAGATGGAGGATTGCAGGCATTGATGCTTTGCAGTGATGACGAAGCTCGATATATTTACCTGTTAACAACAACATCAACAAAAGCATTTATGCTATAATAACCAACTTAAATTTCTGTGTTTTGCCAATCATTTTTAGCGTGACGATGTTTGTTATCTCTTACCTGTCTCTTGAAGCTGTAGCTAGTTCTCTGCGTTCTCTATGAATAGGTTACTAACGAGGCTTGAGTTTGTGCTGTTTTCTTCAAATTTCAAAGTACTAATCCACAGTATAGGACGAGGCGATGTAACTGTGCCTCGGCTGATCCATTAAGCGTCGGGTGTTTGTCGGATGAGTTGTTTCCAGATCTTCAGGATCCGCGAAGATTTGTTGCAGAGGGACTTGGGAGACGCTGCTCGCGTCGCACTCTGGGTCTTCAGAGGAGCCGCTGAGTTTCGGGTTGCAGAAAGCCCAGACCATTCCGCAAAAGTACACAAAAAACGCTGACATCACCAAAAACATCAGCGCATACGACTCAATCATCGCCTCGGTCACCGCATTCGGCATCTCTGTCGGCGAAGTGAGCTAAAGGTTTCTACAAGCACGAAAACAAATGACCGTAAATCACAGTCTTTCTCAGCCTGGTGTAAAACCTGCGCGCTTGGGCATCTCCACTGCATTGATTTGATAGCAGGCTAAACACGGAGAACTAAACTGCTTTGTCAACATTCAATAAAGATAGCCTACCTGTGTTTAAAAGAAAATCAGTTTAACTAATCTGAACAGTAGTCTATGTTTGTGCTTTTCGGAGAACGGAAATTTTAATAGACAAAATGAATATTAATAGGCTAAAAAAAAGCCAAAAAATAAAAAATCTGCCATCATTTACCCACCCTTGACATGTCCAAAACCAGTTTGAGTTGCTTTGTTCTCTTGAACACAAAATAAGATGTTTTGAAGAATGCTGGAAACCTGTAATAAATAGTCTAACCAGACTTTCAGATTTGTTTATCTTATATGGAAGTCTAGTTACAGGTTTTAGACATTCTTAAAAATGGCAAGTTTTGTGTTTTAAAATATGGGGGAACTATCCCTTTAAGTTAAACCTCTAAAATCAGACGAACATTGGAGCCTGAAAATATTAATATTTTACTGCAAATCGTGTGTGTGTGTGTGTGCTTGGAGATACTGGTGGAGGGCGTCGCATGGGCTTGTTGAGCAGGTTCTCCCAGGCTGCCCTTCAAGCTGGAACTGCCAGTGTGTGTGGTTGCACGATGTTGGAAAGATCTAACATTGTGATATTTTGCTATTCTGTGATATGTCTTTGTATTCCAATGGGAATACAATTTCACCAGATGACATGAATATTTCTATTTGGAAAGAATTTGTGATTTTACATCGATTCAGGTGATTCTAGGTGCATCTGCATAAAATGTAAACAATCTACACAAGCATGCTAAAATAAAGAAAAAGATACAAATGAAATAAATATCATTCACTGTAAAAAAAAAAAAAAATGCAGGGTTTCACACAATTTATTCATGTTGTCCCAACACAAACCAACTAAGTTAACTTAACACTCTTAACAAATTTATTTGGATTAAACATTTTAAAAAAAAATGTTGTCCCAATGAAATCTCAGGAATTGTGTTGTTTCACCTCATTGTAAAGAAGTAGGTAGTGTTGTATAAATAAACAATTAAATAAATGAATCAATTTAAAGTTACAAACAGTGCAATTCCTTATACCTGAATGCTTTTAAAATCCTTCACAAGCCTCAAAAACATGTAAATGAATTATAATCCAAGGCGCCACGGTGGCGCGTGAGTAGCACGTTCGCCTCACGGCAAGAAGGTCGCTGGTTCGATCCCCTGCCGGTTGGGGCAGGTCCCGGTTGGGCCAGTTGGCATTTCTGTGTGGAGTTTGCATGTTCTCCCCGTGGTTGCGTGGGTTTCCTCCGGGTGCTCCGGTTTCCCCCACAGTCCAAAGACATGCGGTACAGGTGAATTGGGTAAGCTAAATTGTCCATAGTGTATGAGTGTGAATGAGAATGTATGAATGTGTTTCCCAGAGATGGGTTGTGGCTGGAAGGGCATCCGCTGCGTAAAACAAATGCCGGATAAGTTGGCGGTTCATTCCGCTGTGGCGACCCCGGATGAATAAAGGGACTAAGCCGAAAAGAAAATGAATGAATGAATGAATTATAATCCAGACTCAACATATTCTTCTATGTGAAAATTGTTAATTGTGCTGAAATATTGTGCAGCCCTTTTGGAACCATTTGGAAGTGAATAATTCCTAATGTAGACTGCTGATTCTCTTTATTTTAAATTTTTCTCTCTTTTAATCTACTTTATTATTTACCTTGAATACAGATATGCAGAATATAAACTAACTATATGTGTATTAGTTCATGTGTGATGGATGAATTCACTTTTCTTTTTGCCAGGTTTTAAAATAATATTTCAATAAGTATTATTAGAAAAAATATACTTTAATAATTATCTTATTATTAGGCCTATTGTAAATGATATATATATTTTTTTAATTTTTCCACTTTATAACAAGCGATGCAATATACTTTATATATCCAAAGTAAACTCATATAGTAATTAATAAAATGAATGCAAAAGAAGTAAGAATGCATTGCCTATGAGCCATTTTTATTATGTCCTTTGTAATCGACAACAACATTTGTAAAATATAAATGTAATGTTTGCTGATTCTTTTTAAAATCCTCATTTTCTCCGTAACTAAAATGGGGTTTTCAGATCTGTCTGAATTATCATATTTAAAACAGGCCTAAATAAAAATGTTTTTCAAATAATTTTGACATTTTCTTATGTACCTTCATATAAAAGGATTCACAATAAAATTAAAAGACAAAAATAATGCACATTATACTCAGATTATGCACTTATACTACCCAAAATAATGAAGTGTGGAATATTGAACGTAACTGTTGCAGATTTAATTACAAAGTGGAAGAGTTGGGTAAATGTTGAAGTGCATAGTGCATCAAAGGACTACATCATTTGGCACGTTATTGACCAAGGGTAAAATGACTCAATGTGATGTAAATTGTAAACAAACACTGCATATTTTTGTCAATGACTGTTGAATGATTGCTTTAATGTTACTTCTGCAGCCCTAAGCTGTTGTAGGCTGTTTAGAAGACTTGTTCTCTAGTGAAGGGGTCATTTGACATCTCTCAGGGGTTACTGGAAAATACGTGTAAGTTTTGTTGGCAGCCAGTTTTGCCACAGTGTATACTCAGCTAAATAAGCTTTGTAAAACAAGTATAGGCATATTCTAAAGGAATGGGAAATCTTTGGGGGTTTAAAGGGATTCCAACCACAAAAATAATAATAATAATAATAGTAATAACATTTACACCCAAACAATTAAGAGTGGGTGTTTCTGTTCAACACATTTGAAGAATGATGGAAATGGTGATCATTTATTATGATAATCTCAATCATTTTTTATTAGAATTTTTTTTGTCATTCAAATACAATTCTCACGTGGTTTTTCACTTAAAACGTCCAACGTCGTATAGCCCTAACAAAAGGCCTGTTAGAGAAAAAGATATCGAAATTATCAAAGTACAAATAATTTCCTTTTTTTCAGTTGTGTCTTAGTACAATTATAATACAAAAGTCAGATATTTAATTGAGCTGTTATCAAAAGTTTTTTTCTTCTGGGTTAAGCTATGTGACTACATGTCCCATACTGCTTTGCGGTCAGAGTCCCGGATGAATTCACGCCGGAAAAGAAGCGCAAGTCTTTTCCAGCCATCTTGTGGCATCTAGCAGCGAAGTGCTCGCTCAAGCCCCGTAGAATCGGAGGAGAATCCTGCTGAAAGGGGGCCATCATGCCCGGACATCTGCAAGAAGGTTTCGGCTGTGTCGTAACCAATCGGTTCGACCAGCTATTTGATGACGAAGAGGATCCGTTCGAGGTGTTAAAGCAGGCAGAAAAGAAGAAGAAGGACGCGACCGTTCCTGGTGCCGCCAAGACCGCCGCGCAGGCGGCAAAGCAGCCCAAAAAGGAGTCACAGAAGGAGAGGAGAAACCCGCTTCCCGATAAGAAGGAAGAAACACAAGCCCCCGTTCCTCTCAAGAAAGATGGTAAATTTCTCATGCCTCAAACTCGTCATTTAGCCACACTTTTCCTCAGTGTTCAGTGTGCAAAACGCGCTGCTAAGCCCATGAGGTCACGCAAATCACTATTGTTTATGATCTGCCTGACACCTCGAAAACTTCCAGCTTTATCAACAAAAATGCGCTTTAGCTTCATGGATTGCTATAAAAGCGACAGACTTGGGATAACCTGTTGCTGCTTTATTCTTTTGTAGACCTTCAAGTAGCGCAGGCCTAACGTTACTGATAACCATCAGTTTGTTTATTAAAATGTCAGATGAATTCACCCGTTTAACTACGCAGACTCTCTTGAAAACCCCTTCTAATTCAGAACTGTGACGTTAAACTGTCTAGGGTCGAACAGCTCATTATTATCACATGGCTTTCAAGCGGCGCTCGTGTAGTGCAGCTCCAACCTCGTGTTTGAGGCAACAGTGTCCGTCCTCTCGCACACGACACTCCCATTGAAAACCCTCCTAGTGTTATCTACTGGGTTTTTAACTGTAGTGTGTGCTTTAAACCCGCTTCAGGCTGGAAGTAGTTTTGAAGGAAGGCTTGTCAAAGTATTTTCGGGGGGTCAGTGGCCCTGTTTGACTGATCTGGATGAGAGGAGGCAGCGGGATCGCGAACAGGTGCGCGCAGGCGGGACTGCGGGCGGGCGCGTGATCAGCTGTTGGGCTGCGCGCGAGAGCGTCTATTTCGGTAGGTGGAGGGTGGGATCAGTCAATCACAAGAGGCGCAGACCATTATTATCGACACACAACGTGGAGTTTATGGCGTGAGAGAATTGAAAGAAAATTACTTTTGCACGATTAGGAGAAAAATAGTCAGTTAAGCTGAATAAGATGATGATCTGTATTTACGTACTACACCCCTTTAAGGTCATTTTAGTGTGTTCAGTTATTAAACTGATAGTTCAGTTAGACTTCTAATTTGGTCAGGTGACGAAAGTGTTTATTTTTTCCCTGCAATCTACAGTATGTTTCGCAGAATGAAGTTCACCCACGTTCATCTTTTTCTTACTACAAAAGTGTTGGCAGCCGCTACAGTAACACTAAAGATATGAGTAAGACTAGTTTGAAAATGTAATAATTAAGAGCAAGCACACCTAGGCTCAATTAGGTTTGGCTACAACAAGCTAGGTGAAGGTTTCAGCATGCAGCCTCTTGATCAGACAATTAAAAGGTTTTATTTCCACAACTCTTTATATAACATCTGATTATTCATGACAAAAAAAAGAAAATACTAAACATCTGATTATAAAAATAAAAAATTACTATAGTATTCATGTTGTGTATATTTGAAAGAAAAAACAACAAATGTCAGAGTCTTTGTTTTTGATTTTTAGTTGTCAAACGTGTAATTCAATTTTCTCATCTAAATAACATTTTTTTATAATATAGGTATTTACAAGCAAATTACCTATATGACCTGCAAGTCTTGTGCTCATAACTAGTGGAACACACGTTCAAAAGCATGCTGTGCAACCAAGATTCTTGACATTTTTTTGAGGAGGGGTTGTGGCAGACTTGCTTTTTTATTACACAATTTAAGCACGTTTAAAAAATAATTTACATTAAAATCCAAAGTGTAGTTTGACACTAATGCTGGAAATGTTAATTCTTGTCCAGTGTCTGCGCTGCTTCTCTCCATGAGTTATTAGCGACAACATGCCTTTTGAGCATATTGACAAGTCTCAGGTATTTTTGAATATAGCTTAAAGCTTGCCCTACATGCCCATCTGTTGTTTGCCCATTCAAGTAGTTTGTTTTTCTTTTGTCCTTGTATCTTTTAACCACCTTTCAGGGTGAGTCTTGCCACATCTAATTAGTGCCTAAATTCAAAAGTGTACTAATACATAACATCGATAATTGCTCATTCTGGATGTATGCATCGGGCCTACGTTTACAATAGAATATTCCAGCATAGGGCAAGTCTTTTAATGTTGTGTTGTGAGATGCATGTTGGTGTCAGTGGTGTTTGTTTGAATTTTGTGTTTCTGGTTTGAAGGCATGAGGAAGATGGGCCGCCGACCGGAGCAGCAGGGTCAACAGGGATCCCAGCAGCAGCAGCAACAACAACAGCAGCAGCAGGCGCCTCAGCAGCAGGCTGGACAGGGGGAGGGTCGTCCACCAGCAGACAGGCGGCCTGACAGGAGGCCACCACGTGAACGACGCTTTGACAAACCCGCTGATGAAAAACCTGCTGAGGGTGGAGAATTCTCAGTTGAGAAGTGAGTCAATTGACCTTGTTTTGTGTGCGCTAATACGTGGTTGATCCTCTGTGAACTTTTGTATGTAAGCGTTTAATTGCACCAGCAAAAATACACTTGTATGGGTTTTTAAATGCATTTTCATATTTTTGCTTTTCCAAAATCAGCACGAGTTTTCAGAATCGGGGAACTATTTTCAGATCAAATATAATTTGCTTCCATTTTACAAAAGTAAAACAAAGCTAGTATATACAAATTGAGTAGTATTTATTTATTTTCTATAGTAAGGTCAGTCTAACAAATACAAGTACATGATTAAAAATACTATGATCAAAAGTAATAATGTTGAAAGTGAAAAATCTAAACAAAGTATATTGTTTCATTAGTAGTAATGACACTGGTAGTAACGGGTTTATTCAGGTCTAAAGCACAGAGATTGTGTTAATGTTGCTCATAAGGTTTTTTCCCCCAGCTGTTTGTTCCATTTGCAACATAACCAGTTGTGTGTGCTTGAATACATGTATTGTGAAATAATTTCGTTTTTTATCATCTGTTCTGCTCAGTTTTGCCACTTTCATGTGGCTTTCTCATGCCACAGGGCATTTATGCTGTCACAGTTGTTCTTAGCCCCCTTTTTACCATCTTTATATTTTACAGGGGAGGCAAAATGATTTGCATATTCATATTTAAATGTATGACTAATTTGTCCATATAGTTTTAATGCAGCTCTTTCAGAAATTTCTAGCCTTTAAAAAAAAAAAAAGCACAATTAACCGGTGTGTCATGTGAGTCCTGAACCATCACTCATGGTTTGTACAGGTCATGGATCAAGCACGGTGTATTTTATGCCTACTGAAAGCATGATCTTGAGGTGAATTGTGTATTTTTTTGTCACCATTACACAAACACACATTTGTTCTAAGTTACTTTTTAAGAAAAGTTTCTGTATTTGATTAAGCACAACATGTTAGGAATCCCCCACCCCCCGCATAAACTAAAATCTTGAATTAAATTCAATTTGAGGTCATTAAACAATGAGACACTCATCTAACAGCTCGATTATCTCTCCTTATCAGGACTATGGGTGACAGGCCATTCCGGGGTCGTGGAGGTCCCAGAGGGGGACGCGGAGGCCGAGGCAGAGGTGTTGGCAGGACTGACGGCTTTGACTCACGCGGCAAACGCGAGTTTGACAGACACAGCGGCAGCGACCGATCGTAAGTCATTTGCATCCATATGTTGACCCCAATGAAAACTCAGCCTGTGTGTGACATGTCAAAGCTAAGTGTTAATTTTTGATTCAGCAGCCTGAAAGCAGAGGAGAAACGTGGAGGCAGTGGATCTCATAACTGGGGCACCGTTAAGGATGAGTTGAGGTCAGTAAAGCAATGGGCTTATTCCACCAAGATCTTAAGATAGCAGATGAGTTAGATTCGAAAGGGTCAATGACGCTGTTCTGATTAGTGTTTTGTCAAATTGGGTGCATTTCTGTTTTCTTTTACAGTGAGCTTGACCAATCGAACGTCACCGAGGACACCCCTGAAGGAGAAGAACACCCACCTGCTGACTCAGAGAACAAGTGTGTACACTTCAGCTTGAAATTAGCACAGCACTGCTGAGTCATTGCTTGCCATTTGCTGCCGTCACTATTAGCATTTTTTGCAACTTGAAATTTACAACAAAAAAAAAGTGTGTGCAATATTGGCATTAGGGCTGCACAATATATTTCAGCATCGATTTCGCAATGTCGACTTGGCATTATAATAAAAAGCCACCTCAGTTTAGTTTGTCACAAATGGAGTGAAAAGGTTTCGTTTGGATGTGCTTTCGAGACCAGTGACTTTGTAAGAGTACAATTATATTTAAACCAACTTTAAAGCTTTAGCAAAGTTTAATTGTATTTATTTAAACAATGATGGCTATATTGTGTTAATATACATATGGTTGTTGAATTTCTGTACCTCAGTACTGTTAAATTGCACAATCATAGCAGGTTTTTTTTGTGCTTTGTGTTTTTCTATGCTCATAATCGAACTACATTGTCTACAGATTTTCAGGTTTTTCCAATATCGTGCAGCCCTAAATACAATTTATTTGGTAACATTGGTTCTTTTAAAATCACACATTTGTGGTTAATATTAATTTAATTGGGGGATGTAGTGCTTTTTAATTGGTTAACTAGGAGTTTTGGGACTTGACTGGAATGTTCAGTTTAGCTCAATCTTGTTGTGATGTTTTCACAGGGAGAATGAGGTTGAAGAGGCGAAAGAAGAAGGCGCTAAGGAGATGTCTCTGGATGAATGGAAAGCCCAGCAGGATAAAGAGAGAGCCAAAGTGGAATTCAACATTCGTAAGGCCAATGAGGGAGCCGACTGGAAGAAAGGATACGTTCTGCACAAGTCCAAGGCTGAGGATGTAAGTAAAATGACAGCTCTTAAACATTAAACATGCCAGTATTGCTCAATTTGGTCCGAAGGCGTTTTTGCTGCTACTTCACATGCAGTTTGCCTGGATATTAACTCACTGTCCATTAAACATATGGTTAGACTAATGCTGATTTCCCTGTGATAATGGCTTTATTCCACTGACAACTTGGGAGCGGTTTTTAACCAATTTAATTTGAGTTTAGTCCTCAAGTTTATATAAGATGATCTTGAAAATCTTAACTATTATTAATTTGGGTGTAATTAAACATGATTTTCACCATAATTATAGCAATTTACTGTGGTAAAGATGTTTGAATGTTAATTCATTGTTTAAGGTTGCACTGAAGCTTTGGGAAAGGTGTATAATTTGTCTTTCCTTTTGTTTCTTCTTGTATCGCAGGCCTCTGCTGATGATGCTGCTGGTGACCATCACTTCCGCAAGCCTGCTAATGACATCACATCCCAGCTGGAGATTAACTTTGGAGATCTGGGCCGCCCGGGACGTGGTCGTGGAGGTCCACGAGGTGGCAGAGGTGGCCGTGGGGGGCCCGCTGCTACCAGACCACCTCGTGAACGCAGGCCAGACAAGGTACACGCTTTTTGTGCATTTCAGAATCTGCAGTCATGCACTTTTTGTGTGTTTGTAAATTAAATCTGTTGATCAATTTGGAATTTAATTTATAAAGTCTGATTAGAGACGGGTTATGCACAAATCAAATGTTTATTAGAGCTGCAAAATAAACCGCTGTCTAGTGCATTCTGGTAGAAATCAAAGTCCAAATATGGCTTTTGTAGTTTCTCGATGGGGAAAATTGTCGTATGCTTAATTGTTGGCAGATAGTTTCAGAGATGAACCATCATTTCAGAATTTAAGACATTTGACTTATCATTGTTCCTGTATCTATTATTTGTTTTAGGCCGGGGGAGTGTCTGTCCCTAATGTGGACGACCCAGAGGCTTTCCCAGCCCTGGCTTAAGCTGCACAGTCAGCTCTCGGCTCACCCAGGAGGATCACTCCTCCACGGGTCCTTGTCTACAAGGCTTGCATGCTAACGGATTCTTCAGCAGATGAAATGATGGAAGACTGTCATCCATGCCATTCACCCCTGAGGACTGAATTTTACCTGTTTTAGAAAAAAAGAAGGAAAAATAAAAAAAACAAAAACAAAAAAAACAACGGACGGACTTCTTGCTGTTATGAAGCAAATTATTGGTCGAGGTTTTGTATTTAGACAAGGTAGCAGGGATGTTTTCATACAGTGTTTCTTTTATTGTTTCTTTCTTTTGTTTTTCTTTTCAGAAATTATGCATTGTTCATGGATACGTTTTGTACTGCTGCTTGAAAATATGCATTTCCAAAAATAGGTGTGAAGAGCGCACCAGTTTATCTTAAGGTGTCCCGTAGCTTGCTTGCTTTTTACACACAAATGCCTTGAAACAGGGGCCGCCCTTTTCAGGGATCTACCGGTTAGTCTTTTAATTTTTAAAGGTTACTGCGTTTCTAAGGGAATTATAGAGCATTTTAGTTCTGGTATTAAACACCTCCCTTCCCTGAAAGCAAGGCTTTAAATCAGTAAAATCATTTTGATTGAGTGTACAATTTGTGATTCAGACCTTAACGCCGGGATGTAATTCAAATGATTTTTTTATTGAATGACCACTGTAAGCTTCAGATGGTGTCTTCGATGCCACTGCCTCTGGTAACTCAGGATAGTATCGTACTTGTTACGCAAAGTTCTGGTGTAAATACAACAAGCAAGTTTACACACCGCACTCCTGTTTACTGATTAATGTAAGCCAGGTTATGGATAAATCCTGTTAGAAATGATGTTTTCTTTCTGCCCCATTGCTTTTACAACAGCTCTACTGCATACTTGATCTGAAAGAAACACCTACCTGTTCAGTGTGGAACAGCTGAGTGCTATGATAATGTGTGAATTCCTACCCTGCTATTAGACCTCTGTCAATAATTAAAAGATGGTCGATTCATACCGAGCTGTCGTGTGGACTTTCATTTCAAACGTGGGAACAAGTTTGAGGCAGTTCTCTCAGATGTTTTTTTTTTTAATGGACCGCTCATTTCACAGTGCTGTTTATTGTTTGTAAAAAAAAAAAAAAAAAAAAAGTTTACACATCACGTTTAAGTAAAAAAAAAAACATTTTAAAAATTCAATCTATAAAATGGTTCAATTAACTTGAATTGAAACAGTTGTCGCATGATATTAGTTTTCTCAGTCGCTTTGGTACATTTCTCAGATCAGAACTGAAATTAAAAAAAATGCATTATTCAAAATGTGTACAAAAGAGCAAAACACCAAAACAAATCTGCAAAAGCCAGTCTCCTGCTCCAAATCCTTAGTTCCTCTCTCAAAATTAAAAGTCATTCAAGTCGGAAACAATTGCACAATCATTTGCATGGGTTTTCAAAGGAATGAGAAACAAGTGGATGTGCACAAGTGACAATGTGAGGATTAAACTGGTAGTTTTGAGAATTTCAATTCTCATCTGAGAAGTGTGCTTAAGTGACTGAGAAAAACTAAATTAGCAATTTACAAAAATTGCAATTGTATTTTTAAAAATTTTAATGTAAAATTTTCAAATATTTACTCTATGTGGTGGTTTTTGTTTTGGGATACCTTCACTTGACAGAATTCCAAAGCATATCATGATAAAAAAAAAGTTTACAAAAAAAAGTATACATAAAAGTTTTTTTTTGGAGCGATTAGTGACTTTTTTCAACTTCGCCCACCGCACGCTTGAACTGAACTGAGGCGAGACTACATCACTGGCTAAAATCATCCAGCTGAGGGAAATGGAGTTTGTGTTGGGAGTGCTAGTTCGACGATGGCGGGAAAGGTAAGTTCTTACTATTAATTTTAGAATGTGTTCTTTCAACTTAAGTCCGCTTTTGGAGTAGAGTTGTAATTTGTGATGTTTTCAATTTATGTTAAATCACAGCACTACTTTAAACATAAAAGTTCTCTCTAATGGCTGCAATGCGGCCGAGAGTTCACAAAACGTAGCATGAGACGTGCAATAAACTGATTTATGGTACAAACGCAAAAAGTTGAAAAATACTTCTGAAATATTTATTACTCCTAGTTAAGCTATTACATTTCTGAGTAGTTTTATTTAACGGATTAGACCTAAACAAACCAATAAAGATTTGTGCTTCAGCAAAAACTATAAACAAATGTATTTGTCATAGTTAATGCGTTAACTCAATGGCACCTTTTGGTAAAGTTTTGCCGATGTGATGAATGCTGAAGATATATTAACCAATAGTGAGTTCCTGTTAATATATTAAACGTTAAAGAGTTGTCAACGGTTACTGAAATAACCACACTTTAAATTATTCCTGGCATTATGTATTATTATATTATTTCTGCGTATTATAAGCTTAATTTTACTAGTTAAATCAGGTTTCAAATTCATTGTGGCCCTTGGCAGTATCAGTGTGTGCTATTATGACTAGTATACATTTTACTTTTAAATTGTAGGAATCTGGTTTATTACATTTAGTGTGTTTAATATTAATAAGTCTATAATAGTCCAATCTAAAGACTATCCAAAATCACATTGCTATCTCTACATGGATTAATTCACCATCTTAGGAGCAGTAAACCACGCAATTTTCTTCAAAAATACATATTTATTCTTCATTTGAACTTGATCCATGCCTTTAAATGTGTATGAGCACTATAAAACTTCATTGAATCATGATATTGAAGCTTGTGCGTTTATTTATTTCTTAATTGCTGTGTGGGTGGCGCGGTGAGACAGTGGGTAGCGCTGTCGCCTCACGGCAAGAAGGTCACTGGTTTGAGCCTCGGCTGGGTCACTTGCCATTTTTGTGTTGAGTTTGCATGTTCTCCTCGTGTTCGCGTGGGTTTTCTCAGAGTGCTCCATTTGCCCTCACAAGTCCAAACACATGCGGTATAGGTGAATTGGGTAAGCTATGGTCCGTAGTGTATGTGAATGGGTGTTTCCCAGTGATGGGTTACAACTGGAAAGGCATCCGCTGTGTAAAACATATGCTGTATAAGTTGGCGGTTCATTCAGCTGTGGCGGGCCCTGATTAATAAAGGGACCAAGCCGAAAAGAAAACGAATCAATGATTGCTGTGTTGTGAAACAGTTGAAACATTGCACTGTTAAAGAGAATAGTTTGAAAAGAATGAATGAAAAATGTCCAAAAAGCGTTTCAAGTCACATATTCTTGATGGGTGGTTTTTGTTCTGTGAGATAAGAGGTTAAAGGTCGTGTGCTGAAAGGATATGAAGTCAAACTTGCTTTTGTTTCATGCTTCTGCCAGTCTGTTGCAGCCTTCTAAACCAGATGAATCAGCTTTCAATGAGCCACATTGAAGGTTCGTTCCATACAGAAGAGCTCAAATCTCAAAATGTCCTTTAGATTGAAGGGTTTTTTTATATATATATAATAATTTTTTCAGGGTTTTTATCTTTTATTAGATAGGACAATAGAGAGTATCGACAGGAAAGCATGGGGAGCAGAGAGATGGGAAGGATCGGCATAGGACCGCGAGGCAGAATCAAACTCAGGTCCCCGTGAGCCCTGGAGTGCATGTGTCGACGCACTAACCACTAAACCACTGGCGCGGACAGATTAAATGTGATGCTAGATGATGGTTGATGAAAGAACTATCAATAGTACACTCAAAAAAAATAACTCATTGGATGAACTCAATTTAATTGAGGGCAGGATTTCCATCCAATAAATTTGTTTAGCACCAACTAAAAATATATATATTTACACAATTAAATGCAATTGAGTTGGTCCAACATGATTTTATCAAATAAAAGTTTAAATACATTTGTATTTTTATTTAACTTAAACTCAAAGGTCTGATAATATCATGTATGTCTGTGTCGTACATTTTTTAGTTGATTGAGATCTCAGATCTCATTTTAGGACAGTTATTGCTCAATGAACAAAGCATCAAACATCATTGTTGCTAATGCGAACACCCAAAGAATGGGTGATTCTGCAAGGCGGTAACCTCAAAACTCAAAACATTATATGAAAATCTTCTAAATCTTCAAACTAAAGTAAATATTAAACTCTAACAAGTCTTTCTATTAATGTAAAACATCTAAGATTTCTTTTATTGTCAATATTTTATTTTGCTTAATTATATCCCATGCAGAGCATGCTGGGAACTACAAATCCCTTAACCAGGTAGTTGGACCAACACAATTCCGTCATGTTGTCCCAACACAAAACGCTTAAGTTAACTTAATGGTTTACAAATTTAAGTGGACTGAACGTAAAACAAATAAATTAGCCAAAGTAATTACAAGAATTGTGTTGTTTCAGCTCATTTTATACAGGTAATATGAACAAGCAGCAGTAATCATTTTTTGAGTGTAGAAGTAGCAATTGTCACTGAAAATCACTGTGGGTACCAGTGAATATTTGTGTGAACCAACAATTGACCCAATCAAAGCTCATGAATAGTCCAATTGATGGTCAAAATTGACTTTACAATAACTGTTTTACATTTTGATTGGGTGATTTTTCATGCTTTCAGTCAGTAGGTCAAATGCATAATAATAGTAACAATAAACGTCAGGTGTTGTCCAAAAGTTGTCGAAGCAGAGATCATGAAAAAAACAGTTGTTATGTTTGAAATTATAATACTTCTCATCATGTGTAAAACAGTACATCACAAGGATAGTATATTCATGTTCAAAATACAAGCTGAAAAAAACCTGGATGACCTTTTGCTTCCTCCAAACTCTTTACTTTTTACTTTTTACTCTTTACTTTACTTTTTTTCCATGAGGCTATGGGATTTATGACTAAAAGTGAGGTGATGATACTGATGCCAATACGACATGTGACAATAACAAGGCAGCAGCAGTACAACCAAACTTTCTACTAGGCCTGTCACAATAATCAATATATCGACTGATCGCACAAAACATGAACATGACCTCAATGATTTTTGGTGATGCAATATTTATCGCCCATACGTTAAAAAACGATTCTTGCAGCCTTTTAACTGATTGCACAACCTCTCTATCTCTATTAGAGGTGTCAGTGCCAGTATGGTTGAAAAATAAACACTATAGTATTTACCATAAATTTCTAAAGAATATTCTCATGTTGGTGCCTGACAACTGGATAGATCTGATAGCAGATATCGCAGCCTCTGCGTTTTTTTTTGTTAATATTTAATATTATTAATTTGTTTAGGATATGCGTTTTCACATTCTGATTCCAATGCCTAATTATTAAATTGTTAAAATGATTATAATTAAATTCAATATTCCTAAGAATAAAATATGACGTCCTTTGGAAGAGTGCATATGATGATATTATATTGTTATTCTGGCATTATATAATGAGCGGCTTAAAATGGTCTTAAAATGACACTAATATCGTTTATCGTGATATATTTTGGTGCAATATATCGTACAACAGAAAATAGATATCGTGACAGGCCTACTTTCCTACTTTCCATATTCGTGCAATATAGAATATACATTTTATTGTAATGAAGTAAAATGTGCCAGCATGTAGGAAAAAACTCTTTATCAGCAGGTATACTCTATACTCTGATTGTTTTATTCCAGCATCGGGTCGAATAAGGACAAAGCTAATCATTGGGTTAAATATAATTGAAAAACCCAATGATAGGTTCGTCCATATTTGACCCAACATCAGAGTAATAAAACTCAACATAAACACCATAATATAAACTAAAACTAGGACTACAGTAATACAAACAGTAAACAAAGCAGTGTTTTCGGCAATTTCTTTATTCCAGAAGGCTCATGTTATAAATATATGTTCAGATAAGAAAATCATAAGATAAGAAGCCCATCACGAATTATTTGCTCGCTTTCATCACATATGATTATATTCATGTGCACTGACTAAGAGACTATGTCGTTTCAACATGCTGAACATGCTTCCAATGTGAGCCGGACTAGAGCAAATACTTGCCAGATAGATGCTTACCAATGCTTACTTTGGCCACTTTGGTGTGTCAAGACCCTAAAACGATATTAGTGCTGCCCCCGACTAAAGATATTCCTAGTCGACTAACACTCCTGCATTTTAGCGATTAGTCGAATAATCGTTCATTTATGATCCACAAACGAATAGCTTTCCACCTGTATGGAACAAAATCAATGCCAAAAGTATTGAATTAAAAAGCTTGTCGAATGACAATAACTGAAAAAAATAATGCATTGAATTAACAAGTGCTTGCATTTTAATGACATGAATTGCCAGGGTTTGTATTTTTATGTCCCGAAATTTAACATAGCTGTTTATTTAAGCTGTGAATATTTTAACTAAAAATATTTTGCACACCATATATATGCACACCAAAATATTCGCTTCCATAAATTCAGTGGTTCAAATTCGGCTGTTGAAATTCGACATTACACCCGGGAACTGCGGGGAAAAGCAATAGAGTACCGATTGTAACGCCTGTCATTACTTTTCACTGCACTAAAATTACATACGACAACAAACACTGCGTGTGCTGATAATAAACTCACCTCTTGGTCCATCTTCGCCCATGCACACGTCGTCTTGCGTTTGCTTGTTGATGAAGCTGTTAGTTGCTGGTGGTGAGGACATCTAACAGCAGACAGTGCTCTTGGATCGGTACTCTATTGCTTTTCCTGCAGTTCCCGGATGTAATGTCGAATTTCAACAGCCGAATTTGAACCACTGAATTTATGGAAGCAAATTTTTGAACTGAAATAAAATGAACTGAAAATTGCCTTTTGAATAATATGTATCGTATTTTTAAACAGTACTGAATATTTTGGAAGTGAAGTTTGGAAGGTGAATTATGAAGTATTGAATTTAAGTATGAAAATATGTGCAAAATATTTTTAATTTAAATATTCACAGCTTAAATAAACAACTATGTTAAATTTCGGGACATAAAAATACAAACCCTGGCAATTCATGTCATTAAAATGCAAGCACTTGTTAATTCAATGCATTATTTTTTTCAGTTAGTGTCATTCGACAAGCTTTTTAATTCAATACTTTTGGCATTGATTTTGTTCCATACACCTGAGTCTGTGAATTCAAGATTTGCACAAACAAAAACATGTTCGTGAAAACAAATATTATTATAATTTTCATGTGCGAAAAGTAAGTTTTGCATTTCGGATCAGGTGATGCGCGTGTGTAAATTGACTTTTTGTTTGAATCTATACTGCCAGCTTCGTTTGAATTTTGAGACTTACTTTTCGCGGTTAGGCTTTTCAAGAGTCAAACACAAACAACTTTACACAGAAAAGCCACAACGATCTTGTGCAATGTGTACACATCTACCGACCGATTTGAGAATGATACAATCCTGCATTACTACACCCGAGTCTGAAAAAGTCCGATTTAAATAAATGTGCAGCATTTATAAAAACAGAGTTGTATTTGTGAATGCATATGCTCTTTTTTGTGTACGTGAATCATAATTTGCGCACGTGTTGATCAGGTGGCGCTCGTTTGGATTATGAAACTGATTTCATACAGTTTGTCAGCAAATCCGCGCGCAACTCTTCATCCACGTGCAGCTCAGCTCCTCATCCGCGCGTAACTCTCGACACGCGCGCAACTCTTGATCCACGTGCAAATGTACTAATGCAATTTGACAAGTGACATTCACAGACTCATTCGTTTGTGGATGTAAAACTGCATATACAACATTAATCGAGCGCGTGGATGACAGAACATGCATTTGCAAATAATATTGATCGTAGGTTTATCCCATATTAATTCGTTACGATATGTACACTTAGAGCTCTGCCAAGAAACTCTTTCAACACTTCAGAGCTCTCACTCTGAACGGAGATCTACCGACAGCAAACCACAGCCGTCCAATAAATTCCTGATGAACCAAGACTGGATCTTCTTAGTTCACATATAGATCTCAATAAGGAAGACTATTGGAACTTCTGCTTAATACTGACTTTACATCATGTCCACTTCTTTCAGTCAACAACATTCTGCTCTGCTTCCACTCAACCAAACCAATGGAGATTTATGAATAATCCATTTCACTCTCATATAAAAGAACAATATGATAAAAGATGAGTCGCTTGCTCTTTCAGGCATGGCTGGGATGCTTTTTTTCCGCAAATATGTCTTGTGCAATGATTTCTGTGATCTCCATCATTGCTTTTCAGCACCCATATTACAGTTACAGTGAGGTCAAATCTTAATGCCCACAAAGGATCATGTGCAATCCAGGAATTCACTGCAGTCTATTTTCACTACGTCCAGTGTCAGCTTTCCTCCGGTTGAAACCAGGGGCTCCAGGAAAGGGCTGCGAATGCTAGGGAAGAATTCAAATTCGTCCAAACCCATCTCTTCTTCCTCGTCCTCTTCCTCCTCTCCTCCACTTATTGCTCCGTGGGTGGAGATGTAGTCCTCGGAGATGTCCGTGTTCCTGGTGATCTGCGTAGCGTCAGAGGAGTCAGACTCTTGAGAGAAGCTTTTGATGTAGGTGCAGGTGAAGCTGGGGTGATAGGGAACTTCCTCCACTTCCACGTTTTCAGGCTCCTCGCTCATGCTGGAGTCACATTGTTGAAGATAGAACAGAATTTCCTGTGTGGAGTCAGGGGAAGAGGAACAAATGATTGAAGTTCTGATTTACACCATTCTGGACGACAGTTTTAGGGCTGTGTGATACGACGAAATGAAAGTGTTTCATGTTATGCTCCATGGTTTAGTTTGTGGTGTCGTAAAAACATGGGAATCAGGGCTAATGAGAGACTCTCGGGACAATATAGAGGTGTATCTCTGCTGGCTTGTCACTAAAGTTTATAACTTGACCTTTCTGCAATGTGCGTGCAAATGCGATCTTACAATTGAGGAGCACGACTGACAAAAATAACAGCGTTTGAGTGAGTTAAAGGAAGGTGAAAACATACACAGCACGAGAATGTGAGGATGACACTGTCTTGCATCACTTGGCTCATGGGGGACTTGTGTTGCTAGCTCAGGTGATGAGATTCATGTCGCACAAGTGTTTAAAAAGTGCTCCCATTTCCTCATACGCAGATCTGTTCTCCTCTCATGTAAGCAAACCGCCATGTGGTTCACATGCTTATCGATTTTTGTTATATCGCCCAGCCCTAACATAAAATACTACAGTACTGTAATTGGAAAGGGAACATGCTAACATCGTTTATTACAGGGATAGTTCACCTAAAAGCAGAAAAGAATATTTTGTCATCATTTACTCAGGCTCCGTTTGTTACAAACCTGAGTTTCTTTCTTTTTTGAACACAAAGGAAGATTTTGAAGCAAGCTGGAAACCTGTGGCCATTGACTTCCATAGTATTTGTTTTTCCTACTATGTAAGTTGATTTTCAGGTTTTCGGCTTTCTTACAAAATGTATTCCTTTGTGTTTAACAGAAGAAAGAAACTGAGCATGACATGAAGATGAGTAAATGGTGTGGCAATTTGAATTTTGGGTGAACTTTTCATTTTATCTTCATGCCAGCCCAAACTCAAATGACTTACCTCTGTGGAACTTAACCATAAAATTCTAATAAATGTTTTGTTACACAATACACGCAAGCAATGTCTGTTTGAAGTATATTTGGAAATTAAACATGTTCACTTAAGTTACAATCACATTCACATAATTATCAACGTATTTGGGTTAACCAAACTTTCAAAATAAACCTAAATAGGAAACCTAAAAAGCAATTGACATTTTAAAAGCTCAAGGTTTTGAATGTTTGAAAATGCTAAATTTAAAACTTGTAGTGTTAGTTTGCTTCTTGTACAGCATTAAAGGTTGCAGTATGTAAGTTTGACACGCAGTGATTGAACTGTATTGAATTCCTGGATCAAAACACATTTTCACTCGGTTCCTCATTTGACGACTGTGCCTGACCGATGAGTCTGATTTAAAGGCTGATTTGAACTGTTTTCTAACTTTAAGCAATGGCACACGGTAGATAATTTTTTATACTAAAAGGAGTTTTTGTCCTAACCAACATCTAAAATATATATTTTAAAAGCGGCTTCTATTTCTCACAGGTGAACAACAGGATAAACGACAATGTTCACCTCAAGTACACCTTGTGTGCTTTATTCCGTGCTAAATGCTAATAATGGGAGTTTGAATGCCATTTTACGTTACATCTATTGCCGCACGACTGAAAGCAGCAGCAGATAGTTCTCCTCAGATCTTGAAAATAAAAAAAATTCTTTGAAATTGAACTTTTGAACTGCAAATTGAGTTAACAAATATAAGTCATTCAGCATGTACATATTATAATGTTAAAACGGTTTAATATGTATTAATTAGCTTGTAAGTCTTATTTCACTGGAGTGCAGTGCAGTAACGTTCTGTGAATCTGACTGACTGTATTTAAATTTCTATTGTGTTTTGTCTTGCGCAAACAGCCAAATTGCTTATCAATAAAAGTTTGTCAAGTAGCGTGTTGTTAGGACATGGGGTTACAATGTAATCTGTTCTATTTGTAATATTTACAATATTTACTAATTACCTAATAACCTCAAGTGTCCACTAGAGGTCGCATTTCGGTCACAGATGCACACTTTTGTGTAGAATTAGAGTTTTTAGATAAGCAAGAATGTTCACTTAGCATGTTTCCTAATTATCTGCAAACATATGGTATTTTTATGCTTTAGATGAGTCAAAAACTTACATACAGCACCTTTAACTGTGTGTGACACCCTTAAAACAGCTATTCCTATTACAAGCAGAGACTTGCTCTATGTGTCTGAATGTTTTAGCTGTCTCATGAGGCATTTTCATATGAAACAATATGTCAAACTGGAATCTTATATTTGAAAAAATAATCCCAGTCCTAAAAATAAATGTTCCAAATTGGGTTTTTCACTATGATGCCTTAGAAGAACCATTTTTGGTTCCACAATAAACTTCACTCAAAAATAAAAATAACCTTATCTTTTATTTAACCTCAAGGCATCCTAGGTGTGTATTACTTTCTTCCTTTAAAAAATAACTGTATTGACTTGAATTCAACTAAAAGAAGACAGTCCTATACATGGTGAGTAAAAAATCATGGCATAATTTTCACTTTTGGGTGAACTGACACTAAAACCCTGTTCAAATTACATGATTTTGGCCTGATTTTTTTTTTGGACGTGACTGCCGTGAGGGGTTGTAAACAACAAATTCAGCTCATGCAGTGTGTTATTAGGCATGAGCTGGTATAAGATCCTGAAAGTATGAAAACCTTGGTTAAAAATATCACGGTTTCACGGTATCATGATTTTGTGTTTACTGCTCTAAAATATATTCTTTTTATTTTATCTGGCTAAAAAACAAAACATTTTTCCATATTGAACACAATATATTTTATTCTGAGAAACATTTAAAGTATTTTGGAGCATAACATGTCAGGCTAAATAATTCAAATGAATAATAGACTTCTGCTGTCTTCATTAGTTTCTAAAACACTGATTTCTTTACAATCTAAAACGGCCTCTTTGGATATTTTTTCTGCTGGGGATACTGTTGTCCTAAAAACAAAGCAAACAAACAAAAAAACATAAATGAAAAAAATCTTACACATACCTTAGGAATGGTTTAGCAGAACATTTTGGCGGTTTTAAAACCTTGACTTTTCCAAACCGTGGTAAACCTTGAAAACGGTTATCGTCCCATGCCTATGTGTTAGTTCACACTAAAGAGACTGGTTGTCTGTTTTATGTGTTATCACTGGACTAAAATGACAGAATAAAAGATAGCTGAGGTTCTTCTGCAGCCTGGTGAGTGGGTACTGAACTGAATTACCATGTAAACGAATAATTTTACATGAGTATATTTTTTAACTGACTATCTACGGTTTTGTTTAAAGCTGTTGTGGTGAAACCAGTCCTGCAGCTCCAAAAGTCACTTCTTCATGGCGCAGAATGAATCTACAGTTTTCATTCAGAAAACACGACTATTTGGAGGAAACTGCCGTTTGTGGGAAACACTTGGTAGACGATTTCAAAGCCATTGGTGATATATATGCGGTATTTTGATGATATTATTTGCATCATCGACGTCACGATGATTGATTGTGAAAGCATGTAGTCTGACATATTTGTTACCCACAACATGTCTAGATTTAGTCTAAGCAAAATCACATAATCTGACACATTGACTGTTATAACTGACAGTAAAAATCCTGTAATTTGAACAGGGCTTTTAGAAAGTCTGTTTTAGAAGAATCTGGATTTTAAAGCTGCAGGTTTAAAAGAGCTGCAGAAAAAGTAGAGTAGAATATATGTTTTCACATTTATATATATATATATATATAT
>CAIGQQ010034734.1:4727473-4762736 GCA_903798035.1 Danio albolineatus | reverse complement strand
TATATATATATATATATATATATATATATATACAGTATGTCACAAAAGTGAGTACACCCCTCACATTTCTGCAAATATTTATTTATATCTTTTCATAGGACAACACTGCAGAAGTGACTCTTTGACACAATGAACAGTAGTCAGTGTAAAGTTAGTTTAGCAGTGTAAATTTAGTGTCCCTTCAAAAAAACTAAAAATACAGCCAATAATAGCTGAACCCCTGGCAACAAAAGTGAGTACACCCCTAAGAAAAAAATTGAAAAGTTTATATTTTGTGTGGCCACCATCATTTTCCAGCACGGCTTTAATTCTGTTGGACATGGAGTTGACCAGAGCTTCACAGGTTGCCACTGGAATCCTCTTCCACTCCTCCATCACAACATCACCAAGGTGGTGGACATTTGACACCTTGTGCTCCTCCACCTTCCTTTTCAGGATCCCCCAGAGGTGTTTTAAGGGGTTTAGGTCTGGAGACATGGTTGGCCAGTCCATCACCTTTACCCTGAGTCCCTTTAGCAAGCCAGTGAGGTGTATTTGGGGTCATTATCATCCTGCAACACTGCTTTATGGCCTAGTTTCCGGAAGAAGGGGATCATGCTCTGCTTTAGTATGTCACAGTACTTGTCAGAATTCATGTTTTCCTCATTGAATTGTAGCTTCCCAATGCCAGCAGCACTCATGCAGTCCCACATGATGACACTCCCACCACCATGTTTAATGATAGACAAGACACACTTGTGTTTGTACTCCTCACCTGGTTGCCACCACACACGCTTGACACTATCTGAACCAAATAGGTTTATCTTGGTCTCATCAGACCACAGGACATGGTTCCAGTAATCCTGGTCCTTAGTTTGAATGTCTGCGGCAAATTGTTTGCGAGCTTTCTTGTGCATCTTTAGAAGAGGGTTCCTTTGAGGACAACCATGCAGACCAATTTGGTGCAGTGTGCGGCGTACGGTCTGAGCACTGACAGGCTGACCCCCCATCCCTTCAATACCTGAAGCAAGGCTGGAAGCACTTATCCGTCTTTTTTCAAAGACAATCTTTGGATGTGACGCTCAGAACGTGCACTCAGCTTCCTTGGCTGACCATGGCGAGGCGTGTTCTGAGAAGAACCTGTCCACTTAATGCATTGAATGGCCTTGGCTGCAGCACAGTTTCAGAGTGTTGGCTATCTTCTTATAGCCTAGGCTTTATGCAAAGTAACAATTTGTTTTTTCAGGTCTTCTGAGAGTTGTTTGTCATGAGATGCCATGTTGAACTTTCAGTGGCCAGGTTGAGAGAGTGGAAGAGCTTTTATACCAAATTTAACTCACCTGCTATCTGGAAACACCTGAGACAGTGTAAAACTAATGAGTCACATGCCACAGGGGAAGGAAAATGTCTAATTGTGCTCAATTTGTACATTTTCACTTAGGGGTGTACTCACTTTTGTTGCCAGGGGTTCAGCTATTATTGGCTGTATTTTTAGTTATTTTGAGGGGACACTAAATTTACACTGCTAAACTAACTTTACACTGACTCCTTTTCATTGTGTCAAAGAGTCATTTCTGCAGTGTTGTCCTATGAAAAGATATAAATAAATATTTGCAGAAATGTGAGGGGTGTAATGACTTTTGTGACATACTGTATATATATATATATATATATATATATATATTATATTTTAAATTGGTTAGGCCCCAATCAGTCCCCATATACAAACACCTACAGATAACATGATAGATAATTAACAACAAATCTAAATGGGTCACTTGAAAACATGCCTATATTGTCCTTAAATGCATTGTATATAGCATGAGTAGTGTAGCCATCTCCAGACATTTACCTTGTCGTAAGTCTTTGCACATTTGCTGTTTGCTGGATCTGGAATAACTCTAGGCAGCAGACACTGGAAACAGCTTAAGAAGCTATCAAGCACAACAGACATTTTGTGTTGTAAATAACGTAAACAGCATTTCTACATAAGATTTAAAGCATCAACCATGTCTTACCTTTTCTGAACGGAGGAGAACTGACAGATGCAGAGGAGGAAAAGACAGAAAAAGAGTACTGCTCCACTAGTCAGGATCACAAGGGAAAGTAGTCTCTCTGCTGAAAAGACCCAAAAGTGTTTTTTTAAGTAATGGAAAAGATTATGGAAATGGTAAAAATGCCAGCATAAAATTATTTTTAGTGCTATATAATCTACACATGGAAATCTGACAAGGCAATATATTAAATTATAACTAATATCACAGATCTATCCACGATTTACTAATATTTCTAATATTTATGATTTCTTACATTTATATAAGCATGTATAGTGTAAGTGTGGGCGTCATTTCCATGGCTTTAAGACAATAAATTAATTTGTTCTGTCCAGCTTCCACCTGACTTTTTCATTTCTATTATTGACTTTGCACCTGTCGCCATTCAAATAGTTGCAGGTTGCCAGATTGAGGTCTCAAATTCTTTAAATCCAGAATATTTTGTCAATTGTGAGGTTATGAGCTTCATACAATATCTGGAAACTGGACAAGCTTGACTAAAACTGATGTGATCAATCATTGGGCCATGCAAATGATAGAAGTTTCCTTGGAGACATAAGAAAAAAGGAGGAAGATGTGTAAAATATAAAGGACACTTAAGAAAAAACAGGAGTGTTGACAGGTAAAGTGAACATATATGTAAATATTTCTAGTTTGGATAGTTTAATAGTTAATATATGTCAACATATACTGTATGTACATATTTGTAATTCTAATATTAATTATTCACCTGTTATCTGTTTCAAATCTTTAAATAAAGAGGATATTTTGAAGAAAGCTAAAAATCTGTAACCATTGACTTTTATAAAGGAAAAACAAATACTATTGAAGTCAATGGTTACAGGTTTCCGATGTTTTTAAAAATACACTCTTGTATTCAACAGAAGAAAGAAACTCCAGAAGGTTTCAAACAAGTGAAGTAAAGTGAATAAACAATGACAGAAGTTTTGTAAAATCCAAATATGACCTATTTCCTTTTTTAATTTTTTTTATGGGAAACCTGGTCCAGGTGTACTACAGCTCTGAATAATTTGTTGTACCGTTTGTCCTGTGAACGTCATCATGGGAAATTCTGCCATGATTCTAGTCCGACAAGGGTGTAAAGCCATGTGGGATAAGACTTGTTTGCAAATAGGATGATTATGGTTAAACAAAGCCTTCACACTTCCATACAATCCGGTGCAAATCTTTTTTTAAAGTGAAGTAAACTTCGAGTTCAGTGAACACTATATAAGAAACATGCTAATCTGAACGCTGTTACTTCTTTGTGTAAGGTTCTTCTCTAAATCAAGTGTGTTAAATGAGACACATGCAAAATATGCAGAGCATTGAAATGCCAGGCCTAGGTTTGAGGATCTGCACACAAATACATACTATCTGTTGGTGTGCAGAATGGAAGTTCACTTCCTCTGGGTCCCTCTCCAGCATCTGTCCAGGCCGTGACCCACAGATTATAGCACTGTCCTGGTGACAGACCACTGATGATATACTCTGTCAATGGATAGTCCACACCTAAAAAGTCAATCACTTCATCAGAAAGTTCCTCTTCACTCACTTTATTTATTACTAATATTGCATGAACATATGCAACCAGCCTTAAAGAAATGAGTTCTTATTTAATCATGAAATATGTTGGTATTATTTTTTAATCAAAACAACTTCACGTCCCTCCTCAGAGAGATTGTGTTTCTTGTTTCCTTTGCATCTGAAAAGGTGTGAACCAAATGCTCTACAGAAAGTGATGAACCATGTTTCTCAGGAAGTTCCAGTTGGGTATCAGCAGTTTTGTATAGAACATTTTGAGGAATGTAAACTATAACGGTCCTAATGTATTTCCTGTTTAACAGCTTCCAAGAATCCAAAAAGAGCCACATATTGATAAATTATGTCATGATAGCTGTTTTAACGTGAACATGTGATTAAATTGCCTCTTGTTACAGTTATGATGTAGTATTAGAACAAGCAGGAAATATTCAAGGGCCAATGACGTTACCACATTGAAATGGTCTATAGACTCTGCAGGGGGTTTCATCATATCCTTTGTTGTAACTATTATTAAGTACTGTCTCATAAAGAACTTCACTACACTGATCTTCAATGAAGTCTTCTCCCCATAAAAACTTTGGTCATCTTGCTATCACACTGCCGAGCCAACAATGGTTATGCCAAATATATATGAAAATCTAACAGTGATTTTCTTTTTCCTCTGGTTTTGTTTACCTGATATTTAGACATGTTATTGTAAATCTAATTCAAATTAATATACAGAGGTCTACCGAGATAGTTTGGCTTACTTTTTTTGACCTCTACTGTAGATTTAAAAAAAGCTCATAAATACACCCAACCTACAGATCTCTGGAAAGTTGTTAATCTGTTTGTTTTGTCCACTTTGAACCAGATAAAATGTCAAGATTGTTTAACATTACGGTATACATGCATCCACAAGCTACTATTTTTTACTGCAAGATTACTTGTCTTACTGTAATGATGGATTTCCCCCTTCGACTTGTCCGTCAAGTAGACTGTGTATTTTTTCAAACAGCCTCCTGTCTTGTCTTGAGGAATTTTAGACCATTTCACTATTAAACTCTCAGTCTTCTTCTTCACTTGCTGAGGGCCTGGACCATGTTCTGGAGCTGTGAATTCAAAGAAACAGAACAGCAACTTTTCAATATTATTTTTATACAATATTAATCAGTATTGTTATATTAATCAATGTTTATTTATCATCATAAGAACCTTTCTATGGCATCACTGTTCAAAAAAATCTTCTGTAATCTCTTTTAGGAGTATACTGAATACACACACATTCATACACGTTGTACACTGAATAAAAATGTAATGCATTCTTTCTGAATAAAATCATTTATTTAAAAAAATTTAATAAATCTTACTGATCACAAACATTTAAACAATAGTGTGCTGATTTAATCATTGATGGAGATATACACATTGCAGAATAAGCATTAAGACTCCAACCTGACTGCCATGTGGAGAGGTATTCATTAGATACCACAGGACCATTTGGGGTCAGAGCCGTAACAGAACCCTGAAAACATTCTTGAGGCCGGAGACCTGGAGAGACACAGTAATGAAATGTTCAAGAGCCTGGAATAAGGATAGTTATTAAATGGATAGTTCACCCAGAAATGAAAATTCTGCCATCATTTACAGTTTGATTACTGTTCCAATCATGTATACATTTCTTTTTTTAAAGATTTTTGGAAAAATCTCAGTAACCAAACAGATTTCGCCTACCATTCACTGCCATATTTACTTTTTCAACTAAAGCTATAACAAACTGTTATGTTGTGTTCAGCAGAATAAAGACTTGCATATAGATATTGAAAAACCTAAGGGTGAGTAAATTTTAACATCATTTTCATTTGTGAAATCAAACATCCAGTCAAACTTGCCTGTAATATTGGCTGTGGTGTCCACCACCCTAATCCAACGAATCTCCTCAATGTCTCCAACGGGATACCAATGCACCACATACTCGGTTCTATTGCCTGCAATGGCAAGCCTTGGCCAGGAGAGGGCAATGCTATGATTGCTCAATGACTTGTGTGACAGGAGACCTGAAACACGATCTGGAAACAGAAAAATTGGCTTCACCACATGCATTGACTAAAACCACAGTAATATGGCTAGAACATTGTCTTTCTTACCAAAAAATAAAAATAAAAAAATAGGCTCACGTGGAGTTTGAAGCTTAATGAAATGTTCAGGAGATTGACCCATTGAGTTCACTGCAGAGACTGAAACAGAACAGTCAGAGCAGCAAATGCTCTCATTTATTCGGCGTGGAACTACAATGATTTCTCTTGAGTTCCCCTTCTTCACAGTAATGTTATAATGCTGAATCTTCCCCTTGGCATCTGACACACTTAATTCCTAAAACACAAAGAAAATGTAAATAAGCCATCTGTAATCATGCAATTCAATATTTTTAACTTTTAAAATTTGAGTTAGTCTGGCACAAATGTGACTCGAGTTCTCAAATCCATCATTTCTTCTAAGCCACTACTCAGTTTTTGTAAACTGAAACTGACTGTCGACTAACATTTGGTTTCACACTAACAGTGAGTTTGGGAAGATGCAATTCACACTAAGCAAGTTGTCGCTCAGTAGTGGCTTGACCTTTAAGAGCCCATGTGAAAGAAAAGTAGAGGGGGAGGGCATTGTGTAACAATCTGTCCATAGCCTACTACTAAATAAACCATTAAGATTAAAAATAAAAGCATGATTCTGGTTAGTAAAGGGTTACGTGCCTTCCAAAATATGCGGAAACACTTTTTACTTTGTGACGGTTTCAGTTCTTGGAGGTACCAGAAGTCAAGGACCTTGTCAGGAGCTAAAGAGAAATAAAACAAAATCAGTAATGTTACCATTTACAGAAACTTTCCAATATACAAAATGTTATTTCTAGTGGAAAAGGGTTCTTCTGAGTCTTTACATTAAGAGTTGTTATTTAAATAGTTATTTTACTGTGCAATAAAATTACTCAAAATGGTTCTTCTGTCTATGGCATTGTCGTGTTAACAATGCTGCAACATAGCACTGCACAAAATTATGAATTAGGCTGACTAATGGGTTCCGTGTGAGCCTGTAACATCCATCATACATTTTTGTGGAAAACTTTCCAGTGTGAGATGTAAAAAGATACAGGAGCATGAAAAAGATGTCTGAAAGTCTTTCTGAACTTCTGCCTGACCCTGTGTGCGCAGTTCCATGAGTTTTTGAGCATGCTAAGGCCTAAGTATAAGTTTAAAGTATTTTTTTAATCTTTCAATACAAATATCCAGCCACTATTTAACATTTTTACCTTTTTAAAAAAACCTTTTATTCAAATCCCTGATCCCTGGGATGCCCATTGCACAAAAGTTTCCCTTTTGAAAAAGCTTTAGCTGTGCTTTCAGTTGTGCTTTCAGCTGTGGCTTATGAAATACAGACGAATACACTCTATTGCATTGCCATTTCTGCTATTCTCATCACAACACATACACAGCTTATGTTCTGCTTTTTTTATTCTGAAGCAGGGCTTAGACTATCCAACTATTTTTTAGAAAATAATGGTCATTCTGAGAACTGTTCAATACTAATGTGACTTTCTAAATAGTGAGGCTTTTTGAAAATTTGGGTACCTTTATTTGAATTGCATTGTGGTGTATTTCTCTAAAATAATCTCCACAAAATCTTAGGTCATCAAAGGTCTGTACTTACCATAATCATTTCAAAATTACGTCAAGAATCATTAAAAGATAATCAAAGGTCTGTTTGATCTGTAACCATTCAAGTCTGCTTCATCTTTATTGCCACCATTATTTTAAGACTTGCTGACAAAGAACTGTCGCTATCTGATATCATCACAGTCAACATATCTAACACCATCATACTTCTGAAGTACTGTTTCCAGAACGCACATAACTACCTACATTCATTTAATCCATCTTGTGGTTTCTATTGCCTTAAGAGAAGACAGTGAAAATAAGTGGCTCATTGTAATTATGCAAATTGAGACCTAATGCAGAACTTTATAAGAAATCATATTTTACTTATTACTTACCTTCTTCTTTGGTTTCTGCTTCCTTTGCTTGACTCCAGTAACTCCACAGACCCATGGTTTGATTTATTTTCCTCCTGATCTGAAATGTGTATGTTGTATGTGGCTCCAGCAAGGATATGTTTAAACTCTTCTTACCATTAATCTGTGGAAACATAATATGACGTATTATCTCACTTGTTCTGATATCTTAACATTATTCAAAGTACCATCAAGAATGTCTTAATGCTTCTTTGTAACTTTTATGTAGCAACTGTTTTGAAAAGAAATCACTCCAATCGGTAATCTTACATCAACACACCCATAATATTTTACAAACAAAAGAAGATATGTAAAATATCAAAGTTTAAATTACAGTATCAACAGCCTGTCATTGCTGATTCCACCATACTGCAGGTCTGATGAAAGCTTGATCTTGATTGGTTAATGAAAGTTCTAAGGTGTCTAATTATTAAACTTATAATATAACTCGTATTATAATGTCTTTATATGCTGTAGTAGTCTCAGGGGCAGATTAAGGCATGGGCAATATGGGCGATCGCCCTGGGTGGCATCTTGCTAGGGACGGCTTGGTGACACCCATAACACCACCCCACCTCCTCCCACCTCTCGCTCATCACTTTCTTCTGAGACAACCCCACCCTACCCCCCACCCCAAATCTTCACTTTCGTCTGCAAAAGGGCGGCACGATCATTGTTTGCCTAGAGCACCAGTTAAGCTTGCGATACATGTTGTCAGCACTGCCCTGCAACTGTATGAACAAAATGGTTTTACATGTGCAGCTTTGTGATACTGCATATTCTAAGTTTATTGATATCTCCGTTTCTTTTTTTATAATCTCTAATGCATTAGTCTATATAGTCGACTGAAGTCTATGTTATTTTGGAATTAGCAATGGAGGCAAATGCTGAGATTTATAAGATAATACTTCTACTGCAAATAGTGTTGAGGCGTGGTACTGATAAATGGAGTAATCAACTTCAGTCTTTTTTAAATTATTAAAAAATAATGGACATTGGTGGTGTAACTTTGATTGTGGCCTTCCCACACTTTCTGGTGTGCAGTATTTCTAATATATGATTTAAAGTAAGTTAAAACATGGCATTTATGGATGAATCACATGTGGTTTAATATCACTGATGCACAACAGAATTTGATTCCACACTTTCACATACACACACACACACACACACACACACACACACATACACACATACTTATACATGCGTATACCTATTATATGGGCCTACCCCTAAACCCAACCCAATTTAAATATGAAAAGCAAAATTTGAATATCAGAAGACCCCCTAAAGTATATTTTAAGCACTTTGAATTACAGAGACACACCTTGTACAACTAAGTCATATCTATGTCATTAGACAACTTTGCATAACTGTAAACCTCATATACACACATACACACACACACACAAACAAACAAACCAAAAAATTGGACAGACATGACAGAACGAAGACAAATGGTTGAACATCTTTAAATTTTACAATCTTCAAGCATATTTCGTCATTTTAAAGAAACATTTATTTTTTTCATGCTGGCTGTACTGTACTGTGTGTAATAATTGGTTTCATTGATAAAGACTCAGCAAGATGTACATTGTGGGAAAAGCAACAGTCAGCGGTTTAATTTCCTAACAAGAAAAAAACCTTTCTTGACATTTTCTTTTCCAGTTTTGAGTCATCAAGGAGGGCTTGAGGTTTGATAAATTAATCTGAGGTTTTGTTGGTTTTGTCTGTGTCATCATGAAACGACTTTTGCAACTCTGCATTTCTTTATCAGCTTTACTAAAACTGATAGGTCTACCTATGAAAGAAGTGGCTTGTGTCTGAATACCACTTGGGTATGATTGTTACTGGAGCTACTGAACAAGAAATTTTAAAAAGATTTAGACGTTTTACCTGAACGTTCTTCCAGATGCCTTTTGGCAATTTGTATTGGACTTCCACTAAGTTCATGCTGTGGTTGTCTGTGTGTAGGTGGCACCATCGGGAGGAGCAATCCACATGCATGATTTTCGGTAATGACGGTTGTACTGTACATAAACAGAAAAGCAATACATCTGTCAGTATACTCTACAGCTGAAATGCAGATCAATGTTTTATTAAAGTCAAGATTGTATCTTCTTTTGCAGTCATCTGTAATCATATCGTCAGCTAGTGGGATGGTGTAAAAAAAAGACAATTCTGCACAACTGACCCAATTTTGATTCTCTGGAATCCCCCAAACTACAATAACAAAATAACAGGCAATAAAAGCTATAAGCAACTTTCATCCGATTTCATCAAGTTTCTCTAATAAATATCCAACATTTTGTCTGCATGTGCTTATTTTTTTTAACTACATGGACACAGAAAAAAAGTATATTTAGTGCTGTATCTTGTAAATTTCACAATTAATGGATAAGAGAATCACAGAAACCCTGAGAATGCAAGTATTTTTATGCCCTTTAGTGCAGAGGTTTACAGCCAGATGGCTGAAACCCATGAGAAGGTTTCAGCAAAATTTCCAAAGAGAAATCAAAATTACATGCAAGCACATAATTTATGTATACGTAATTTACATAATGTATTAACTAACAATAATAATATTTTTTTAAATATATAATATATACGTGTGTTATCTTAGTTTTAAATGTATCAAATTTTAAGTGCTGAAATTAACATCAACTAATATTAATATTTTTAAAGAGAAACAAAAAATGTTTCAATTTACAAATATTTTCTGTAACTTTAAGTAAATTAAACAATGCAATGCTAAGTTCAAAATATAACAGGCTGAAATATAGTTAAATATAATAACTGAAATAACACCTGAAACCATATTGTTACTGCCAAAAACAACTATAAATTTAAACCGCTTAAATGCTTTTTTTTAACTTTAACCTCAAATATCCAAACACATTTACATTTTTTTTTACTTCCTGGAAATATCTAACAAAATACTTTTGAATCATGCAGAGGATCTGCTTTTATTCCAGGCAGATTCCCCCCCCCCCTGTATTTATATATGCCATAAATGGTTAAATAGATAAGTATCAATTTAGTAGCTTAACTAATCCTAAACACTGAACACAACCAATCTCATTCTTTTGGTATTTTTTTTTTTTTAAATGAAAGTTTTTAATGATTTATTTACCTATATTGCTGAGGATAAATGTGTGAGGACCGGAGGTATTTGAGCCCAGACTATTAGAGACATTGAGCGACACGATTAGTTGTGACATTATTAAGCTTTTGATAGGGAATGTGGCCCTACAAAATCCTGAAGAGTTCATAACACTCTCATAGCCATGGTGTGGATCACCTTGAACCCTGAAAAGCACAAAGAAACAGAATTAATCATGCTTTTACTTTTGTTTCTGCTTTAGTTTGTGTCATAAGATCATATGATAAAGTCAAAAGATCCTCTTGTAAAGCTGGTTTGTCTCGTTTTACTAACCGTAATTGACATGTGGTCACAATTTTGGTATCCCTTCCTGTTGTCCAAGTGCAACTAACATTGCCAAATTTTGTTTTTCGAACACAGGTCAGATTTTGTGGTAAGTTTGGAGGGTCTGAAAAAGAAGCACGTGATAGCATAATACATGAGATTTCATGAGTCCAGCTAAGTTAATACAGTAATTAGTTTCAAATTTTCTCAAGCATTTGTTTCTCTCTGTATATAATTTGTCAATGCAAAATAAAGTTATTTTTCCTATTTGTATCTCTAAATAATATGTCAAACAATTCTAATCACAACTGTGGATTATTGAAGAATTTTTCAATTCTTTAAGACTATGATAAAAGGATTATAAAAATATTACATTCACTAAGCACAGTTTCTAGCAATATTTTAGAGATATGAATATTGTAAATCACATGTACAGTCACTATATAAATTCAATGACCCAGATTTGCATGAATGTTAGAACCCTAAAATAAGGATTAAAAGTTAAAGGCTTACATCCTGGAGTGATGTCAATTCCGCAAGGCTCTGGGTTGTCATTACACTTGCAGGTGAAGATGCTCAACGTTGTTAAATTCTTGATATACACAAACACCTCACTTGACCTGAGGGATTGCTTATACTTGATTGGCTCATTATTCCGAAAAAAATGTTTGGTGCATGGCTTGTTGAAGATGCAGGAGACAGTGAAGTTGGCACCTAAGAGGACTTCTTTGCCTGTGCTTGACCTTACGGTGCATACAGTTCCTGCAAGATGCATAAATGAAGATCATGTATCAAAAAGTTGCAAGTATCCAGAATGGTTATCGATCATTATTTATCAATGGTAATTCCTAAATGATTGCATTTTGTCTTTCACAATCCTAAAATTACATCTTTATTTTTCAAAAGTCTCATACACACATATATGAGCAATTCGATGCAAATGTCCATGTTTTTTGTGTAAGGAAGTATTTTTACGGTACTTTAGAAATACCCAAAATTCTCTTTGTCAATGTTTTCACACTATTATGTCTGATTTACTAAAGTCACACAAGTGGCAATTTCACATCTGTCACATCCATAATGACCCTTTTTCCTCATAAATGCAAAAATGTCAAATAAAATAAAATCAGTGATTTTTTTGTTCTATCGAGAGCCAACTCTTATCCTTTTGATTATAATTTCTTTTGGGTTGTGCAGTTTAATTCACCAAATTGCTTCAAAGTATGTTGTATGCTGCGAACTTGCAGACTTTTTTTCGTCACATCCATAACGCAAGTACAAAACATGGTTACAGATTGATCTTTTTCTGGTCCCTTAACTTGGTGGTCAGTTGTTCTGGAAAATATGAACAGAGGTTTCAGTATAGTGTTAACATAGATTTTTTGATGTGAATTTGTGTTTTGAGTTATTACTGCAAATGTCACATCCATAACACTGGTATTGCTTATATATGAGGATAGTAAAAACTAATCAAATACAGGCAATATGATGTTAAATATTGTGTCTTTATATTAAGAACAAATGTAATCTCCTGATTTGGTGTCATCTATAAACTCAAGTCTGCAATATACAGTTGAAGTCAGAATTATTAGCCCCCCTTTGAATTTTTTTTCACAGTATGTCTGATAATATTTTTTATTCTGAAGAAAGTCTTATTTGTTTTATTTCGGCTAGAATAAAAACTGTTTTTAATTTTTTAAGGTCAAAATTATTAGCCCCTTTAAGTTTTTTTTCCCGATAGTCTATGGAACAAACCATCATTATAAATTAACTTGCCTAATTACTTTAGCTCTTGCCTAGTTAACCTAATTAAGCTAAGGCTTTAAATGTCACTTTAAGCTGTATAGAAGTGTCTTGAAAATTATCTAGTAAAATATTATGTACTGTCATCGTGGCAGAGGTTTAATAAATCAGTTATTAATTAAACCTATAATGTTTAGAAATGTGTTGAAAAAATCAGAAACTGGGGAAAAATAAACAGGGGGGCTAATAGTTCTGACTTCAATTATATATATTTATTTATTTATTTATTTAGCAAAATGCATATAGAAAATATAGATTTTTTTATGTTTTCACATAATTTTATGGTCTCTTGTTTATAATTAGAATAAAATGACTTAGCAAGTCTTGCTGAGGCTATAGAAATCAACAATGTATGATTTATTGCAATAAAATGATCAAGCATTCTGTCATTTATGTATTTTTGAATGCAAGTTTAATATTTTATTCTACAAATGAGTTTAAATAACGAGGACATTAAAATACCCTGTATAACATAAATGATGCATGATATGAGGAGAAAACAACAATGACAAACATTTGCAAAATCTGTAAGCAATGCACATGTGCTTGCATTGTTTACAGTTTACATTTAAAGTTTTTTTTAATTATTTGGCTCTTTGGTTGCAATAAAATTACTTATTACTAAGATTGCCAAAAGTACCTTAATGTATTTCAAGCTATGCCTGATAAAAAAATTCAAATATTTAAATATGGTCCATTTTTTTATCATCATGCATGTAATGGGATTAAATGTTAAGCATATACTGACATAAATTGCCTGATATTAGGTGAGATTATTAATGTGAATCATATATAAAAACGTCATGTGCCAAATACTGGAGAAATGTGATGAATGCTAATTCAGTTTTTAATCACAGGATTAAATTGTATATATATTATAAATAAAACACAAATATATTTTCAAATAAAACACATGTTTTTTAATTTTAAATAGTATTCAACAATACCAGCTGCAGTGTTGTTGTTCTTAAGTTTAATCGAATTAATGCATGCCTCAGTGACCAGACAAGACTTCGCCCCAAAACATTAAAACTAAACATTTTCATAACTGGCTATGAAAAGGTTTATTCAAACAAACATCATATCTACACATTTTCGTAGCAAAATAAATTTAAAAGATTAATTGTCATACCTCCATGAGCACCTGCAGCCAGGATGAAGCCCAACACGACGAGAATCGACCACGTACATTCAGAAGACATTGAGCTCAAGCTGAGGATCACGCAAACACTCACAAGAGCCTCTGTGGACAAACATTCACGAGCTTTTGAGCGTCGTCCTTCAATTTTACTTCCTTATTGACAAATTAAACTCACTCTTGAATCATTAACACAGGCGAAACAGTATACAATGTTAATGTTAATAAATTAAGTCATGGACTGTATAAACGTATTATACTATAATACCACAGTTTGGCGCGTCGCCTCACTATCGCGTAAATTGAAACCGGAGGACCATGTCTTTGAGTTAAAACTACTTGTTGCTACTGTAAATACCATAGCTGTCCACTTACCCCTGCCCATGGGACAGACGTGTTCGGTTTGGTCATGTGTGCTGCTGTTGGGTATAAATGTGGTGGTGGGGCCATGAAGCGCATCTCCTCCTTCTGAAGAACTGAGGGCGCGAGCGTCTGTGTGATTTACGAGAGTTCTGATGACTAATGAGCGCACGTCACAACAACTCTAACCTCCTGCACTCTGAACACTGCTGGACACTATTAGTCAGGACTGTTTTTATTCACCGTGTAAACAAAACGGTCGCTAATATTGTGCTGTGCGTTTTAAGATGTATCCAAACTGTGGTGAAGCTCAGACACTTGAACTTTATGACGTGATTATCTAAATAAGGAGACCATTAACAGCACTGACCACATAGTCATAAGTGTTTGTTTTCTTTCTTTTTATACATCATCAGAAAGCTAAACAAATCAGCTTTCCATTGATGTGTAATTGGTAAGATGGACAACATTTGACAGAAATACAACTATTTGAAAGGTATCTGGAGTTTGAGGGTTAAAAATAATCAACATATTGAGAAAATCACCTTTAAAGTCGTTCAAATTAAGTTGTTTGCGATGCATATTACTAGGCTACATGTAAAAGTTTTATATTGATATTTATGCTAGGAAATTATCAAAACATCTTCATAGATAATCATCTTTACTTAATATTCTAATGATTCTTGCCAAAAAAAAAGAAAATCCATAATTCAATGTAAATGTACAGTGTGCTGTTGGCTTAAGGTTTTGTGGTCCTGGGTAACATTTGTTTTATACAGGCTATGCCTTACATCATTTATTTTTGAGTTTAAACATTAAAATGACAAGTGAAGCAAGGAATGACCAAGAACTGGCAACATTTACAGTTTTCCCCTTTGGTTCACAAGTGCTTGTTCACTATGGATAGTTTATACAGTATAATATGATGTATGTTTCAGTTGTAATATTTATTTAAATGTAAATTAATTTATCTAAAATATAACAATTTTATTGTGCATGATAAAAACTTTTATTTAAAAAACTTAAATATTTTAAAAACTCAATATTTTTAAATTTAAGAACTTAATCAATACAGTAACATAGACTATTATTGCATCTTAACATATTCATATAACATATATCCTTTTACCCTATTACCTTAGTAAACTGTTATATTTGAGATCTGAGAAAATTTGAATAACATTTATATGTATATGATGATTGACATAGAAAGAATATAAAATATCAAATTCCTGTTTTAGCTTTAATAACTTTTCTGAAAATTAGAATATCTAGGCTACATATTGATGTAACAACATAATATGATATTTTATAATAATAATAATAATAATAATAATAATAATAATTTAATAATGACAATAATAATAATTTATTATTAATAATAATAATAATAATAATAATAATAATAATAATAATAACATTTTGACCAGTGTTAAAACTTAAATATTTAAGAATTACATTTTATAATATTTATTAAATTTTAAGTGATTTGAAACTTATTGCTGCTGGCAAATGAGTAAAATTGGACAGTGACAGCAGGGAAGAAAAATGATAAATTACAAATGATTGCACTTTCATGTTCTTAATAGAGTTAAAAAGTTGGTACATAAAAGTTTGGTATAAAATATTGATAAAATGAATGCCCTTTTAAAGAGTTTCTTCTGTGAATCTTGGTAAATGTGTATGCTATTTTTCTTCCCCCACATAAAATGTAATTGAACAGGACACATTCTAAGTAAGCACTACACGTTAATTGTTTTAATGCATGAAAATCTCAGTAGGTTTAGACCAATATGAGAAAGACAAAGAGTAAAAAATATTTAAAAAGTATGTTGAAAAACACCTCTCCTATTTTTTAACATAATCCAGACATTTCTTACAGACTTCCACATGATATCCCTTGTTGTCTCGATCTCAAGTGCATCATTTTTGCGCTACACTCGACATGAACTTGCATTACATGATTAATCATAATCATCTCGAGACAGAACAGGTGCTTTTGTAAGGTCAGACTGCCCACCCACCCTCAAAGTTCCTACACATCATCTCGAAACAGTGTCACGATAACAGCGTGGAGCGCTTATGCAGAGGTCTTGACAGAAACGTGAGTTCATGACGACTTCTCACGTGTGAAACGTGAACTGTCTTCTAAAGCATGACACTAAAACTTTCTCAGGAAGTTTAAAAAAAACAGCTTTGTGGTGCAGGTGTTTCTGCAAAGCATGATTGTGTGTAACGGGGAACCAAAATGAACCTCAAGAGAGCCACTGGGTAATAGTATAAATAACATGTCAGGTTAACAAGATTGTACGTGTCAAACGCTGCTTCACAGTTTTTAAATACATTCATCTGACTGAGATAATGAAGCACTTGCACTTGCACCACAAGAACATCAGGTTTCATTCGTTTATCCTTCATATCAGTGTTTCTCAAACCTGTTCCTGAAGGCACATCAACAGTACACATTTTCAACCTCTTCCTACAGTACTTGAACACACCTGAATCAGCTCATCGGAGCATTTGAAGAGATTCCAAAACCACGAATGGGTCAGATAAGAGAGACCTCCAAAATTTGTATTGTCGGTGTGCCTCCTGGAACAGGGTTGGGAAATACTGCTTTATATGATGCTTTGAGTCAGTTTGATCTGAAGAAAAATTGTAGTTGTCTGAAGGGGAATCTTAAAATCTTGTTTTCAGGGTCATAAACATGCCTGCAAAGGTTTGACTCTCTGAGGTGACCCACAGGTTTATGGTTGATAGCAGCTGCATAACCAAAATAAAGGTGCGTTCACACAATATTTTTAACTTCGCTTTTAACTTGTTTATGTGTTTTGGCTGCTCATTTACACAACGTTGTCTGAAATATGCAAATTTTTCACCAACAGGTTGATGTGTATGTTTTTGAGAAATATATATGCTATTATTTTCTTAACCACAAAGTATGATTTTGACACATGGCATAAAATGTGACATTGGCAAATAATTGTTTGGCATACATGCGTAAAAATAATTTTTAGCTGTCTTCATAGGAATTATTGTGATTTCATCATCTATAGCAGAGATGCCCAAACTAGCGCCATCCCATCTGAGAATGAGAATGAGAATGATGGGGAGGACAGGGTCGAATGCCATTAGATCAGGGGTGCTCAACCCTGTTCCTGGAGAGCCACCCTCCTGAAGATTTCAGTTGCAACCCATATCAAACACACCTGCCTGTAATTATCAAGTGCTGTTCAGGTCCTAATTAATTGGTTCAAGTGTGTTTGACGGAAATCTGCAGGAGGGGGGCTCTCCAGGAACAGGGTTGAGCACCCCTGCTTTAGATCATCATACCTAATTTAATGCAACTGTTTTTGTTTGTTTCTTTTATTGCTGAGCTTCAAGAAACAAACAAAAATTAAATAATTGAACTATAAATGAGGGCGCCACGTTGGCGTAGTGAGTAGCACGTTCGCCTAACAACAAGAAGGTCGCTGGTTCGAGCCCCGGCTGGGTCAGTTGGCATTTCTGTGTGGAGTTTGCATGTTCTTCCCGTGGTTGCGTAGGTTTCCTCCGGGTGCTCCGGTTTCCCCCTCAAGTCCAAAGACATGTGGTACAGGTGAATTGGGTAGGCTAAATTGTTCGTAGTGTATGAGTGTAAATGTATGTGTATGGATGTTTCCCAGAGATGGGTTGCAGCTGGAAGGGCATCCGCTGCGTAAAACAAAAAGTAAATACTGTCACTTGACCATGCAGGTCAAATCAGGTGCAGTGTATTCAAATCACTGTATTCAGAAGAATTCTACTGTAGTAAGTTCATTATGAATTGTCCTAAATTATACTGCATTCGATAAATAAAGCAATGTTTTCTATTTATTTTTAAATGTATAAAATAAATTTGTAAATTACTCATAGCTACTTTAATGTAATAAAGTTTGGTATATTTACCGTTGGCCCCTCCTGTCAATCAAGTTTATTTTTTTGGCCCTTCATAAGAAAAAGATTGGGCACCCCTGATCTATAGCATATACAAGACTTCCAAAATGCAAAGAAACAGTTGTTCTATGTTTAGCTAGCCTAATCATTGTTGTGTAAATGTAAGGGTGAAGCAAAACCGGGAATAAACAGAATGTTTGGTAAATTTGGTAAATTCGTTTTTGCTGGGTGGGATGTCTGCATTTGACCACAAAAAAAAAAAATCATGATTCGCCATCATTCCTGAAATTACTTAATGGCTGAGCACTCGTCCAAGTCCTTTGCAGCATGAATATAGCAGCCAATCACAACATAGTAAGAATGACCATCCAATCATGTTTGCCTATGGATACAGTGAAAACGGCAGTAAAGACTTCATAGAGTGAAGTTGCTGTGTGCGAAAGCGATTTACTGTAAGAAAGATTAAATGTGGGCGCCACGGTGGCATAGTGAATAGCACATTCGCCTCACAGCAAGAAGGTCGCTGGTTCGAGCCTCGGCTGGGTCAGTTGGCATTTCTGTGTGGAGTTTGCATGTTCTCCCTTTGTTCGCGTGGGTTTCCTCCGGGTGCTCCAGTTTCCCCCACAGTCTAAAGATATGCAGTACAGGTGAATTGGGTAAGCTAAATTGTCCGTAGTGTATGTGTGTGAATGAGAATGTATGGATGTGTTTCCCAGAGATGGGTTGCGGCTGGAAGGGCATCCGCTGTGTAAAACAAATGCTGGATAAGTTGGCGGATCATTCCACTGTGGCGACCCCGGATTAATAAAGGGACTAAGCCGACAAGAAAATGAATGAATGAATGAAGATTAAATGTTAATAAACCAACATCTTAGCCCTCTACCGCATGATTCCTATATGGCAACATTTCATTTCATTTTCCTTTTTCGGCTCGGTCACTTTATTAATCTGAGGTCGCCACAGCAGAGTGAATCGCTAACTTATCCAGCACATGTTTTTACGCAGCGGATGCCCTTCCAGCTGCAACCCATCACTGGGAAACAACATTCGCACACATACACTATGGACAATTTAGTCACCTATAGCGCATGCCTTTGGACTTGTGGGGGAAACCGAAGCACCTGGAGGAAACTCACGCAAACATGGGGAGAACATGCATATGGCAACACGAGACTTATATTGATTTTCTTGCCACTGTTTCTTTAAGACAGACGCTCTAATTTTTTAGTTGGAAAGAGGTGACCATAGTTTAGCCAATGATGTCACGTGTGTAGTTGCTGAATGCAAATGAAAACATCAATAAAACCAAAGGATCAGTCCTTATCAGATATACCAAAAATTCCAAGACATCACCTCCAGTAAGTTATGATGACATATTCACAACTCAAAGTTTTTATCAAATTAGTTTTTTGTAAATCGATCAAATGTATGTGTTGCCTAACGGCAGCTGTGATCTTTTAAGCTGTAACAATAACAACATGAATGCTAGTAATATAATGTTGACTAGTCATATGTTAATGGCATTTGCATTATGGATAAAATCAAATTTTTGATGGCAGTACTTTTGATTAAACATAAATACAGGCAACAGTGTATTAGTGAGGACCACCATGTTCTTTAGTAAGTTAAAGAAGAAAAGGACAGAACTGGCTCTTCCTGCAGATGAAAGTAAGGGTGAGATGGGTTTTAGTGACCATGAGAATGATACAGATTGGACATTTGATAAGAGCAGTGATGGATATCAGGTAAGTTAGCTCAGAGGCAGAGAAGACAGGCGTAGTATGGTATAATATATAAACATTGTTAGCTAGTGGCTATGTTATTCTGATGCATCTGTGTATATATTAGACTTGTTATTTATTTGTTATAATATTTAATGGAGGAAATATTTATACCTACTGTATGTTGTAGGCATGATAATACAATATTATGTTTGTTTTCAATAATGTCCTGCAAAAAAAGAATGGATTAAAAAAAAGCTGTTGGAATATCAGTTGTTGCAAAGTATGTACTGTTGAAGTCAGAATTATTAGACCCTCTGAGTTAGTAGCCCCCCTGTTTTTCCCCCAGTTTCTGTTTAAGGGAGAGAAGATTTTTTCAACACGTTTCTAAACATAATAGTTTTAATAATTCATTTCTAATAACTGATTTATTTTATCTTTGCCATGATGACAGTAAATAATATTTTACTAGATATTTTACAAGACAATTCTATACAGCTTAAAATGACTTTTAAAGGCTTAACTAGGTTAATTAGGTTAACTTGGCCAGTTAGGGTAATTAGGTAAGTTATTGTATAATGATGGTTTGTTCTGTAGACAATTGAAAAAAATGGCTTAAAGGGACTTTTTAAAACATTTTGACCCGTAAAATGTTTATTAAAAAAATAAAAGCTGCTTTTATTCTATCCGAAATAAAGCAAATGAAACTTTTTCCGAAAGAGAAAATATTATCTCACATACTGTGAAAATTTCCCTGCTCTGTTAAACATCATTTGGGAAATATTTAAAAAAGAAAAAACAATATCAACTGTATTACAGTAGGTGTTGTTTATAAGTTCTGTGTTAAAGCTTATAATACTGCAAGACCAATTAAATCATTTCAAACAATAACATATCAATTATAAGGAAAATTCTAAATTAGAAATGTCTAAGTTAGATCCACTATTGTTGCCATATGGCAACATATCATTAAGTACCTTAAAAAAAATTCAATTTTTTTAAAATGCACTTCAAGTTGAGCCATTTTAAGGAAAGAAAAACTGTCAAATATTTTTTTAATAGATCTATCATAATGTGTGCAGTAGAGGGATAAGGTATGTTTTAAGAAACAGTAAGCTTACTGAAATATCTTGCGTCTTTAGTTTTCGCTGAACCAGTTTTTCAACCGAAGAAAGATATCCATAAAACTTTTCATGCAATATGTTACGATTAACTGTGGGAAGCCACTTTTAATATTTTTCTATCGTTGTCTTGAAAAAATAAATCTAGAGAGATGTGTTTACTAATTATTGACACTATTACTCATTCAATATGTTTACATGTAATGATTTATATCATTTACACACACACAAGCACATTAAAACTCTAAATAAAAACTTGAAAAAAATTTAGCTAAAAATTGTGCAATACAAATAGTTTATAATAATTATATGCCTAATTAAAAATTGTTTACATGTGTTGCATGAGAAGCACAATTTGGGACACCCCATCATTGAATTCAGTTTCAACAAGACTGCACACCAGTAAAAAACTACACAAACTTCATAAAGACGTGGATGAATTAGTTTGGTGTGGATGACTGGCCTGCATACATTCCTGAACTCAACCCAATAGATCACCTTTGGCATGTAATAAAAAGAGGACTGAGAGCCAGAATCAGTACCTGATCTCACAAATAGAAGAACAATGTTTCAAATAAAAGAATGGTCAAAAATTCCCTAAACCTTGTGGAATCTTACACAGCTAATCTGAAGCTGTTATAGCTGCATTGAGTGGACCAATTCAACTTATTATTATTTAGTAACTAGTCCAGAGATTCAAAATAATAATTACTTTCATTTAGTTTCCACAAACTTGACTCCAACTTGAAAAGGATTTTGATATTGACTGTATTTGTTAGTTCAGTCAGCATTAGCTATTCTGCATGTTTAGATTAAAATAAATGAATCATTTAAAATATATGCTTAACAAATTATTTTTACCACAAAAAACAAAAGAACACAAGCCAATTTAACTACTTTTTTTAGTTACTAGTTCCACAGTTTCTTGTTTATTCAGTTTTGACCCTGAATCCAGTTTTGAAAATATTATAATATTGCTTGGATTTGTGTATGTTGTCTGCATTTGAAAATAACCCTCCGTTAACATTTGTAATTCTAACATAAAATAAGGTTTAAAACATTCACCCATTCAAGGTGTTCTTATTTAATGCAAACTGTATTGTAAACAAAAACAAGTCACGCGATACACTTAATACTACTATTCCTGCAAATTACCATGAAAGTAATACAAAGGTGTGGTTCCTGCTCAATGAACTTTGAAACACCTGCAGTTGTGGTATTAGTTCCTTTCATATACCATGCTTTTCTCCAATAAACTATATTTAGTAAAGCAAAATGCAGTCAGGCAGTTCATTGCAAGCTCAGAATGAGCTGAAAGTAACATATTTACTTTCGTTTTTTAAATCACCATCAGGTAATGGACACAACTTGTCTTGTTGAAACATTTGGCTGAAAAAAAAAAACTACTTTAAGGTTCACATTTGGCCTGAGGACTTTCATTCAATCTTCTTTTTGTGAAAAAGTATACTTAAAAATATTTATTTAAATAATTTAGCTCAAAATAATGTACTTGCAAACTGAATATATAATATAATATAAGTGCAAACCGAAGTTGCAATTAAATGAAAATGTGTTATAGTTTCAAATAATGTTTTTAACTGAATAAGAGTACTTCTTGGACCCACTTAAGTACAATTTAAGTAAACAAAACTAGTATGATATGACAGTGCACTTTTAATCAGCTCATAAAAGAATAGTTTACAGATGGCACAGTGGCTCAGTGGTTAGCACTTTCGCCTCACAGCAAGAAGGTAGCTGGTTGGAGTCCTGGCTGGGCAAGTTGGTGTTTCTGTGTGGAGTTAGCATGTTCTCCTAGTGTTCACGTGGGTTTCCTCCAGGTGTTCCGATTTCCAAAGTCTAAAGACATGTGGTATAGGTGAATTGGGTAAGCTAAATTTTCCATGTGTATAAGTGCGGGAGTGTATGGGCGTGTTCCAGCACTGGGTTGCAACTGGAAGGGCAAAAAAAAAAAAAACATATGCTGGAATAGTTGGCAGTTCATTCCACTGTGGCGACCTCTGAAAGACTAAGCCAAAGGAAAATGAACGAATGAGAATAGTTTACTCAAAAATTAAAGTGTACACACTGTCAAGTTTTGCAAACCAGTTTGAGTTTCCTTCTGTTACTGACCACAAAACAAGTTATTTTGAAGAATGTTGGTAACTAGACAGTTAGCAGTAGGCATTAATTTCCATACTAGGTACAAAATACCATGGAAGTAAATGGTTATGTTTGTGTGCGTGCGTGTGTGTGTGTGTGTGTGTTCAGCAGAAGAAAGAAACTCAGTTTTGGAGCCTCTTGAGGATAAGACATTAAATTGTGTGTTAAGAAACATAACCATGGCTGTATGCGCTTTTATGTGGCCTTTTGTTATATTCATTTCTGCGAGTACAGTTTTGCAGGATGTAAGCTTGGTTGTCTATAACGTCCAAACTGTAAAAAAAAGAAAGTAAAAGTAGTGCAGTTTGACATTTGTGTGTCTTGTATTTAAAAAAATAAAAACAAACTGTTTAACACAAAACATACTATTCTCAGAATGAGCAGAAACCACAGTTCGTCATGAGCATCTGACTAAAGCCACATGTTTATTTAAAAGTGCAGATAATAATCATTTTGAAAATTCATGATAATAATAATAAAAAAGGTAATGCTCTCTGTACGAGATGGTGTCATATATAGTGGTTGACCAATATTGACTTTTTCCAGTTCCAGAAGTAAATTCAAGAGTTATTTCATCACACAAACAAATGGTGCAAAGAGGCCCGTTTCCAGTTCCTGTAATGAACTATCAGCATCACAACTATGACAAGAAATACCAGGTACCATACACTGATTGCATGCTAAATTTTTTTAGAGCTGACAAAGTAAATATCCTTCTTGACACATCTGACAAATAGAAAAACACATGGGCAGTTTTTTCCCCTGCAAAACTAGCCTAATGGCCAATAAAAACTATCCCAAAACTCAATATATGCAATTTTCCAATTGTTAAAGGGCACCTATTTCACCCATTTTTAAGTCTTTTATGTCTCCAGAATGTGTCTATTTCAGCTCCGAACACCCATCAGATATATATTATTTATTATACTTTCAGATTATTGTATTTTCTGCTCTGAACACAATGTAGCTGTTATTGTTCCTTTAATGTTAGTTTTCCCTGCCCCACAATTCTCACGTGCCTGTCAGAGTGTGCCTCAATCTCCGCCTCGACTGCGGCAGATAAACAGCACAGTGACGGACATGAAGGAAGCAGATCTCACGTAACGTATATGAGAAATACTACAGGAAGAAATTTACCAGTGATTATCTGATGTATCTGTTATGGAGTTAATTCAAGCCTTTCTGCAACGATGAGTCACACACAATGTCCTTACCAAGTTCACGCACATACACAGACACACACACAGCAGACGGACACACACTCACACACACACACACACACACACACACTCAGAGTGCGCGTCTTTAACTTTGTATGGTTTTTGCACAGCAAATGTGAACTTAATGTCCACAAACGGGATTGAAGCGTCTTCTTTTACATTTGTACTGACATGTGGCTGTGGTGATAAAGACGGTAAAATGTTTTTTTACAAAAACATGCACTATTTTAAAAACGTTTTAAACTTGTAAAACTCAATCAACACATTTGATGATGATTGATGATCACAGAGAGCTCAACAGATCTTTTAACCACAGTTGCTTTGCAAACGTCCTGTCTTGTTGATATGATTATACGTGTTACTGCAGAGACATGTTAATACGTGGCTGTCAATCAATTCGGTGAGCGGGGAAACCACACTCCTATGTCACGTTGCGGTGGGCCTCAAAATAGGAGGGATTTAGATCCTATTTTAACGTCAAGAAATTAAAAACTTAAAGAACTTATTGGCCTTATATCATTCCAATATGACTGCGGACACAGTACACTGTACAGTATCGGTCCAAGCAGCTTACAAAAGATGATTTTCATCATAGGTGCCCTTTAAGAACATAATTTTACATGGCTGTATGCATTATAAACGGTTTCTTCTTTGACATAACTGTAAATTAGTAATGATTCTTTTTTTCGCAGCTGGCATGGTTTCTCTCTTTACTGCCATGTGCCATCCAGTAACTCTGGTGGAAGTGAACCCTAAATTGTAAAATTAATTATAAATAAAGATATTTTCAAAATCTAAAATATTCAAGATATTAATTAAATTGTAATATGCTATTAAACTTTAGCAGTTATTTAGAAACAATCCTAGAGACTCCTGCCAATCTGATATTATAGAAACGTAAACAGCCTCACACACAGTCTGTCTTTTGCACCTTACAAAATTGTGCTTACTCTCTTACACCATGCTAGCACAGTTTGTATCATTGGTTGAATGTAAATTTGGTACAGTAAACATAAATTTAAGTCATGCAATATGTCAAAACTTTAACCTGCGGAATTAAAAAAATGAAATGCAAGTGATTAAAAGTAACATAATTCTGCAGGATAACTGTAGATGTGGCAACCCTGGGGCTGAATTTGCTTTTAAAAAAGACACCAATACGTCAGTCAACCACTACATTCATGTGCGTGAATGTGCTTTGCTATTTAATATCAGCTGAATGCCGATGTTCAGTTCAAAGAATATCTAACCCTCTTCTGCCACTGAGAAACTATGGCAAAGGCCTTGTGGTGAGTATGGGCTAGAATTAAAGAGGCACCTCTTCTGGTCATTGGGTAGTACAGTTTGACCAACGAAAGAGCTGTGGCCTAAATCTCCTGTTCCCATCATCCTCTCATTCTCGTCCACTCCTCCATCTTTATCAGAGGTTGCCTGGCGGGGAACGAGGAGGTCTTCAAGATTGCCCAAAGATCCCAGCGCTCCATTCATGGCTATGAAGCTATTAAGACGTCCATGTACGACAGGGATACTGGGTAAATCCCAACTGAAGTCATGATGTGGTGGAGGTATCAAGAAAGAGAACTGGTCTTCCTCTTTTAGCTCCTCCTCTGTATTCTCGGATACATTTTCGTTTCTTGGTGAAGTGGTCAATAATTGAGGTTTATAAGGAGAATCAATGGAGAACGGGTCCGTTGGGGGTGTTTCTGTGACATGAACAACAGTTGGATAAGAATCTTTCCTCTCCCACGACACGCTGAGCTCTTCAATGGGAGTTAAAGGAGGATCGTTGTCTCCAGGAAGAGGCTGCCAGGGGCCATAGCTGTCGTCCTATAAGCCAAAAAGTAATAATAGTATTAGTAAATATGGTGATTCAGTATAAAGACACTCACCAGCTATACAGTAATATATCCTTACTATATTATAACTATGTTTATAATATAACTGTTAAAAGCTATTAGTTACTCATTAATTATTATAAGTAAATAATTAACTTTTCAGAATTTCATTGTAATGCAATAATGTACACCTTTTTTGTAACGCTGCTTTGAAACAATAATTATTGTAAATAGCGCTATACAAATAAACTTGAATTGAGTATGTACACATTGTCAGAATTGGAGTTGCTTCTGCCTTCAAAACTGTCTAAAAATCTTTATTGTATAGATTCAAGAAGCTGAACACATTCCATGATAATCAACGAGGCATTTTTTCTGCACACAACTGCCACTTGATGTTAGCTGTATCTCATTTCAGAGGCTGCATTCTCCAAAATATGCATTTGAAGGGTGCTGTGTCATTGCAGAGCAACAAACACTCATATCAAAAAATGTAATTTCTCCTTCAAATGCAGCCTCAAAGTGCATCCTTCATTTCCCAGGTAATGAAGGACACAACCAGTGGATCCTTCACAGCCTCGAACATCCCAAGACTAATTTTGTACTGATAAAGGCAGGACTTTTTATTAGTAAACTCTAGAGATTACCAGCCTGATCTCAAGAGGAAATGTAACTATCTTATGTTTTGTCAGTTTAGTCAGTGGCTAATCCATATGAACTTGTACAGTTCGGTTTATTAAAAATAAATAAAAAAGGAGGCGTGGCACCCAACCCCACCCCTAAATCAAACAGTCATTGGGGGATAGACAAATCTACAGTGGCCGAGAGAGGTTAACGCGCTGCAATTTAAGAAAGCACATGCAATAACAAAAAACACCAGCAAATTAAAAAAACGGTCTTCATCAATTTGACAGCACAGACAACGGAAGAAACGCGCAGCAAATTGGTCAAAACACAACGGAAATGTTTCAAGAGGACCCAAAAACATGACGGACCCAGCTGAGATGCGGACCCGCCGTGACTGTTGTTCAGTGAAGTGATTGGTGGTCTTTGAAAGGTGAGTGGTTTTTCGTTTATTTTAATATCCTGATTACACGATTCCGTTGTCTTTTGTAAATTATCAGTCTAATTAATGATTAATTGAAACGTTGCGTTATTAAATAAATTAACTACATCCGTATCTCAGCTGGGTCCATCATGTTTTTGGGTCCTCTTGAAACATTTCCGTTGTGTTTTGACCAACTTGCTGCTTCCGTTGTGCTTTGACAAATATGCTGCGCGTTTCTTTTGTTGTTTGTGTTTTGACCAATTTGCTGCGCGTTTTCTTTCGTTGTCTGTGTTGTGACAATTTGTAACAGGTGTGCTGTCAAATTGTCGAAGACCGTTTCTTAATTTGCTGGTGTTTTTTGTTATTGCATGTGCTTTCTTAAATTGCAGCGCGTTAACCTCTCTCGGCCACCGTACAAATCGTACTAAATTGTACTAATGAGATATTTCGAATTCATAAGAATTAGCCGCCAAATCAAAAGGTTACGAATTGTCGTAAGATTGTGTTAGGATTAGTTTTTAATGTATAAGAGTATGACATTTTTTACTAATTAGGGATTTTAGAGACAGTTTACATTTTTATGTGTAGTTGTCTGTCAAAGGAAATATATTTCCAGTTTTTATGAACCTTGTTTTGCAAATCCCTTAATATAAGTTTTAAGATCACTTTAAGAAAAAGTCATTACAAGTGTTATTACTACTTATTAATGGCAGCTTTGTAGGCTTGATCATCTCATTTCAAAAAAACTAGATTCAGCCTGTGTACTTCGAAGGGCTCATCTTTGAAGTCTACATCCTTCAAAAGGTGCAACCTGTGAAACGAGTCACAGCTGTTGTCTCTTTTTCTCTGACCATCCTCCGTACACCCTAAAGTGTTTGTGTGTGAAAATCTCAGTAAATCGGCAGTTTCTGAAATAATCACACCAGGCCATCTGGCACCATCAACCATGCCAATTTCAAAGTCACCAAAATCAGCTTTCTTCCTCATTTTGAAGCTTCGGTTTGAACTTGAGCTGATTGTCTTGATAAATGGATGCGTCTCAATCAGCTCCCTAGCTCTTAAGGTCATGGATCAGTAGGTTGTGTACATGAATTTTGGGCACTGATGAGCTTGGTTCACTATACATCGGGAAACTAAGCGTGACATGAAATTATAAACAGTAGAACTAATACTTTTACTATATTGAGTACACAATTTTTTAAAAAAGTAGGCTAATAGCTAAATAATTGGATTGTTTGATATACAAGCAACACTTCAACCTTCAAACAATGTTTGCTAGACTGTTCTTAAACCTGCCTTGATATGTTTGTTCTTGTTTCAAACAAGTAAACAACGGTTTATTCTTTTAGAAAAACATCCTGTGTATTCATTATGTTTGATGATTTGGATTGTGTGATTCATGTTTTGCACTTCTGAATTTCCATTAAGGAGCATTGATGCTCCTTTTTATCATGATGCATTGTGGGGCATTTCAGAGAATAAATGTTTCAGTGTACTGGAAGAATTTTATGATTGCGTCAGCACTTAATATGGCCGACTTCCTGATTAAGGGAGCTGATTAAGACGCACCCTTCGTCTACATGCCTAATTGCATTGAGTTGTTGCAATGTGATTAACTGATTAAACATATACGTTAATGAGTAGTTGAACTGTAAAGCATATTTGTCAGAGATCAACTTTTAAAATTAACTTTGTAATATATAATTTTTAGGCGCCACGGTGGCCTAGTGGGTAGCACGTTCGCCTCACAGCAAGAAGGTCGCTGGTTCGATCCCCGGCTGGGCCAGTTGGCATTTCTGTGTGGAGTTTGCATGTTCTCCCCGTGGTTGCGTGGGTTTCCTCCGGGTGCTCCGGTTTCCCCCACAGTCCAAAGACATGCGGTACAGGTGAATTGGGTAAGCTAAATTGTCCGTAGTGTATGTGTGTGAATGAGAATGTATGGATGTGTTTCCCAGAGATGGGTTGTGGCTGGAAGGGCATCCGCTGCGTAAAACAAATGCTGGATAAGTTGGTGGTTCATTCCGCTGTGGCGACCCCGGATTAATAAAGGGACTAAGCCGAAAAGAAAATGAATGAATGAATGATATATAATTTTTAAAGTTGTTTTGCATAGTAATCGACAGCTTGATCAAGTTGCTTAGGGAAAGATTTTGTAGTTTCTGTATTCCACGGTCCTGCATTGCATTAATGTGACATGTTCTTAAGCTGTTTCCGTTCCACTAAATTGCATCTCACATTTTAAGAAGAGAGAAAACACATTTTGTGTGTGCTATGGCAGTTTTAGATAGTGCGGTCTGTGTTTTCGCGCTTCTAAAAGGGTTCGGTTACTCGATCAGTAACTCAAACTCAAGTTGTTCCAAACCTGTATGAATTTCTCTATTCTATTATATACAGTGGGGGAAATAATTATTGAACACGTCATGCTTTCTAAACATTTCTAAAGGAGCTGTTGACATGGAACTGAACAAGCTTTTGCTAAAACCCAGAACAATACAAACATAAAAATAAAACAAAACAAAAACAATCCAAAAAATGAGTTGTGTAATAATAACAGAATGACACAAGGAGAAAGTACTAAATGTATTTAATAAAAATCTTGATGGTCCCGTGGGTCTCGTCTATCAAATCTGATCTTTGATTTGTGTTTTCTTTTGGATTCAAGTCAGGTGATTGGCTGGGCCATTCTACAGCTTGATTAACTTTTTTTACAGAACTCTCTTGATTTGAGACCATTTGAGAGTTCCGTTGGCTGTGTTTTGGATCATGCTCTTGCTAAAATGTCCACCCTCGATTCATCTTCATCATCCTGCTAATGTAGATGTTGGACTGAAGTAGCTAATATTCATTTATAATGACGAAGGACAGAGGGTTGCTGAATAACTACTGAGAAATATTAGCTGCTATCTGGGCTTTTGCTGCCTTTCTACACTTCCCTTTCTTCATGCGTCCAATACTTTCTCCCTGTGTTATTTCATTTTATTACACATAATTTTATAATCTAATTCATTTTGTTTTCTTTGCATATATAGATTTATTTGATTGTTGCTGACATCCGGTGAAATTTTTTAAGTCAACAGCACCTTTAGAAATTTGTTTTCTAAATAAATGGTGGCGTGATAAACAAACATTTGCTGAATCCAATAGTTTTTTTAATAGTATGAACAAAAAAGCTATGAAAGGGATTGGTGAGGGATTGGAGAAATTGGTCAGCAGAAGAAATTTACTTAGCATTTGGTCACTCTCAAGAGGTTCCAAGCCTTTGTGTTTCTTTTTTTTTCTGTTGCACACCAAAGAACTGGTAAGCAGCAGCCATTGACGTCTATATAAGAAAAAATACTGTGGAAGTTAATAGCTATGTAATCTTTTGTATTATTTTGTGTTCAACAAAAGTAGGAAACTAAAATAGGTGAAGGTTTTATTTTTTTACAATCCTCTTTCCAACGCAAATCAATCTTAATATAAAACATGCATTAACACAGGGTGAGGCCTATCTAAAATGTCTATTTTACTTGTTTCCGCAATTTTAGAGGGACATTGTTAATTCTTAAGCTGGGAACTCAGCTCTGAATGAGGCTGCAGAATGACAGAGTTGTTCATCTATAACTTTTAACATATTTAAATAATCTATCTCTTTTTAAACGATGAAACACATCAAATCAAAACTTTAGCAGTCCTATTTTTTGAAGAAGCACTACAAGACTGTCAAGGTGAACATCTGTACCTCTATTTGCTGACAAAGGACATCCGTAAGGGTGACATTTGAGCTAATGTGCGAGGGAAATTCTGCTGGAAATTTTCTCAAAAATATTACATATTTTGTATTTTTAAAGTTGTATGTTCATCTGCCCCCTTTACAAATTGAATACCTCCTCACGTTCCTTGTCCAGTTGATCTGTAAATAAAGCCAGCTAATCTTGATTAATCTGGATGATACGTTCAGAAGAGTAAAAATAAAGTTCTGGCATTATAAAACAATGTGCTGACCTTTAAATTATGGTCAGGAGGTAATCCCCTCAGGTCTTGCATTGTGAGCTACTTAGTAAAGATAAGTTTACATGGCAAAGTTGTACTTGTACCAATGACTTTACATTTCATAAAATGTTTCCCACTGATGACAATGACAATGTTGTTAAAATGTTTACAAAATTGCAAAAAAGTACTATAATTATTATTATATTATCAAGTATAATTGTACTTAAACACATTTTTTAGGCCTGTTTTAAAATGTTCTAGTTTTGAGGTCATCAAAAAGCTGTTGTTGTGTAAAAAAGTCTAATGCTAAATGACTAAAAAGTCTAATGCTATCTTTTAAATGATCTGTATAAATCAACCTTATGACTTTAGAGAGGATATCAAAACTCCTAGCTTTTAAATAAATATAAATATCAAAACTCAAAAACATTAATACTAAAACATAACACAAAACTAAAACATTATTACCTTAAGTAGTTTTATAGCATTGCTATTATCGAATTTCGGCAAATTTTCGAAAATCCAAGAGGCTCCAATGGACATGCACATTTTCATCATTCTGTAAAGACATTTTGTGAGAAAAAAGTTACAGTTATAAACAAACATATTACATGTTATCACTGTAACGTCCTCAATTAATGGTGACTTTTTACATTACAACAATGTACTCAGAACTTTCCGGTTATACTCATACTGACTGTAACTATATGAAGCAGACATGAGACACACTGTGAAACTACCTGCATAAATGAAAGTGTAAACACTTAGTAAAATCAAACCCCCCCAAGTTCAGTTCATCACCTTTGCCGCACACATTTCAGGTACATCAGGTTGGCCAAGATTACTATGGGAACTGCAGCTGCCAAACAAATCCCAGCTATCATTCCACCTGGAGAGCATACATGCACACTTTATGAATATTGCATGGGTGGTATTCATTGTCTTGCAAATGCACAGTATGCAAAGCTAAACCTTACCCTGCACGAGTAATAATGCTGTAATGAGTAATACTGTGATCAAAATGTACCATGAACTTTACACTGAATGTCAATATGACTTTCTTCAGTGAAACAATTTTTACTTACTCTTACTTGCTTAAAAAATCACTTGCAATGTGCTTTTAATGTGAAAGCTCATACACACACACTCTTTAAAATAAAGGTCCCAAATGAGGGCTTTGCTGTGGTGCTAGATAAGAATCAATAAATCTTTTCCACTATTGCGTGCCTATCCGGTCCATTCAGCATGGTAATGAGTTAATTTTCCATTGTGGTGCTGATGAGAACATACATATGTGTCAGTTGCCTTGGTAATGTTCTTTGTATAGCAATCAATAAATAGTTTCTCCACAGCTGGCTAGGTGTAAGCATGCTGTCAGAGTGGTGATGTTATGCGCTCACACACACACATACACCAGTTCAGCACAGTTGTCCAGACTTTTCTAGACTACTGACTGGAGTCGTACATGAGTGTTCTTGAGATAGTGGAAAAGTGACTATTTCAGATCACCAGAAATACATTTAGTGAAGAGTTTTTAAACTCTTTTGTTGCTGTTGTTGTTGTTGGAGTATGAGGAATAATTTTCCCACTAAGCTTTAATGGAATGTTAAAGTTTCTTAGTGGAACCATCGGTAAGACTTTACAGTAACGTTCCTATAGTTAATGTACTGTAAGTAATAATGTATTACCAACATGAACAAGCAATGAACAGCACATTTATTACAAAATGTATTAATCTTTGTTAACATTAGTTAATGAAAATAAAGTTGTTCGTTGTCAACAGTTGTTGTTGATTAGTGTATTAACCAATGTTAACACAAGCACAATTCAGGATTTTAAAAAGCTATTAGCATATGTTGAACAATGATTACTCATGATTAATTACGATTATTGAATGCTGTACAAGTATTTAGTAAATACTTTTGCTGGACAAAAATTAATCATGGTTAAAATAAAAATTTGATACACACACATACATAGAAACAAAACCATACAAAAAAATGTTACATATATATTTAAATGTATAATTTGTATCATATACATCCAGTATATACAGTATTATATATCTAAATATAAATAAACAATTTCTCAAATATATGCAAACACTTTTTTTTGAAATGCAAGTAATTATGATGCATTTTTGCCCGACACTAATAAATATGTTAAATTCAAGAACTGATGGAAACTTATTATTGAGTGTGACTGAACCATCAATGTCAATAAAGAACTTAAATTCTTATTAAGTGCAGGTAATACAACTCACCATTTTTTTTTCAAAGATCTTTCACCTATAATCTGTTTCATACCTGTTGCCTTATCTGGACCAAGTTGACCATGTGATACTTTGCAGCAGCAGGTGGTAGGTTTTCCTTTGGGTCCAACACCTGCTGAATTCCATGCAGAGACCAGGATATCGAAACATTCCTGTGGGCCATGTAGCTCCCAAATCAAATGTCTAGGTAATTTGTAAGGCACTGTTTCTGTAAGCAGACACACACAAAAACGTCCTGGATATTTATTAAGCAGAAAATAATGTCAAGCATTTATTGCCATCACTCACACTTTTAATTTTTGTGCAGGTATCGTGGTTAAGTGCCCATTACACTATTTTAAGGGCTCATATTTTGGTTTTGGAGGTCGTATACTATAGGTTTATATCCATTCAGGGTCAAAAAACACTGTCAAACTGATGTCATCAGGGAAGAACTGTTATTTATAGAGCGCCAGCAAATGGTTACATTGTAATTAAAGATTAAATATTTTTTCAGTAGATTAATTGTTAATCTTAATAATAACAATGTGTGGTAGATAAATAAGCATTGCAAATATCTTTTTTCATGCAGACTTCAAACTTGCAGTTTTTTTATTAAGCAGTATTAAGCTAAATAAGATTTATGCAATTAAATTGTATACATTTTACAAAATACTTTTGTTAGACTACTGTTTTTCACACAGTAGCAGATAATCTAGAAGGAATGTAATATAACCCGTGAGGATGTCCGTGGTTATACCTGTGGTTGATATGATCTGATTATTATGAGGGTTCTATGCGGTGGTGTAGTCAGGGCTATACTCAAGTATACGCCGTATGCCTACTTTTTTCCACGAACTGTTTGGGTATTACGACTTCTGAGGATTGCGTATACCCTCAGTATTCTCACTTGTTTTGCTGATTAGACTTGCCTAAATCATGTGTATTCACATCCCCTTTAACTGTATTGCAACTGTTGTTTTTTTAACTCGCACCTTAATGGGTTGCAATTGGTGCATTTTTGTTTAACCTGAACCATTCTCCGTCCCCTGAGAGCTGCAGCAACTGTGAGAACATTTGACAAGTCAACTGAATGATGTCTCGCTGAAACATTCAGGTAAAATTATAAAACAGCATGGGAGTCGCTTTAGCCCCCCTATATTTCTATTCAAGCCCCCCCAAGGTTTGTGATTTCCTCATGAAGTACACTACTAAATTATCGCCTCAGTCCCCTTTAAATTTGATATGAAGGTCTGTGTTATAATATATACAATAGATTGTTATAATATATGCATATTTGAAACTTTTTGCTATAGATATCCTTGTATAACTTGTACCCCAATGGGTCATGGAGGAGCAATCGAGTGTTATGACTTATGATAGTGAAACATGTAAATTAGCCGTTATATTTTTATATGTTTATATTTATGCCATTTGAACTTAAGAAGTGGCAGTTTTATTTATTTAATACATGGAACAAATTTACTTGAATATAGAAAGTGATTTGCACTACAGTAAACAGGTGTGTTGAGCCTATTTGGCTCATTCAGAACTCAAATGATGCCTGTCTATACAATACAGTGGAATACTGCTAGTTTAGTAAACAACCCTGCCAATAGTCGAATATTTTTAGGTGTATTCATTTAAAATTCTTACTTAAAATAAATTATAT
>CAIGQQ010034734.1:4715518-4727073 GCA_903798035.1 Danio albolineatus | reverse complement strand
ATATATGTAAGACACGTGCCCCATTTATGCCAAAAACATATATGTCCCCTAAATGTATAGCACATATATGTCCCATATATGCCAGAAACTTATGTCTACATATATGCCAGAAACATTTATGTCCCCTACATATAAAGTATGTCCCATTTATGTATAACAAATAAATGTCCCAAAATGTGTCAGAAACATATAAGCCCACATATATGCCAAAAACATATATGTCCCCTACATGTATAACACATTTATGTCCATAAATGTCAGAAACATATAGGTCCACATATGTATAAAACACATAACGTATGTCCAATATATTGTATGTCAGACAAATATATGTCTACATATATGCCAGAAACATATTTAAACACAAATATGTCTTATATATTTCAGAAGCATATATGTCTACATATATGCCAGAAACATACATGTCCATATATTTAAAATGCATATATGTCTCATATATCTCAGAAACATATATGTCCACATATGCCAGAAACATATATTATTATTACATAAGTTTTAGTTTAATTGTTAGATAGATTATATCACTTTGAGTCTGCATCCCTCAGAAATGCATTCAAAGTTGACTTGCTATGATCAACAGAGGAAACAATGTCTTCTGGATGAGTTAAAGATGTCTATATCAAACTCGTACAGGCCTCAGCTACAGTGCATCTACAGTCTAAGCAGACATCGTTTGTGAGCTGCTGAAAACCATAGTCTGGAATTATGCAAATTACTAAAAACTGAACTACTCTGTTCAAGCACTACAGAATCGCTCTCACTTTCTTTTAGGAGACAATAACTACATTTATTGTACACTTTAATTTTAGAAATTTTGTAGATCTTTTTTTTACATTTACATTTTTTTTTCACACAACATAACAGAAGACACCCGTAAAAACATCTCAGCATAAGTGTTCATAAGCTTCAATTATCTAAAAGAAAGCCATAATGTTCTTGTTCTACAAATATTTAACACTGTCTGAAAGCCGTTATGTACTTTATGTCTCTTCTGCATTTTTTGACAACACTGTTACACCCCAGCTTAGTAACAGACATGTTTTAGTGACTGATGTCTGTTTAACAGCTCGGTTAGAGTAGCTTAAGTTTTAAGACAGAAACATTTGCACACAGCCACATGCTTTCCGCTGTTGCCTCTACTTCCTGTCATGCCTAAAGCCACATGTTAAGAATAGCTGCTGGTTCTCATTCGCACCAGCCTGAGCTGTCAGCTCTTAGAAAAACTCAACAAACTCTCCCACGTGACTACATTGATGGCCAGCAAGGCATACATACGCCTACTTACAAACCACAATTTACTCTCTAATGATTTAGTGTAACCTCAAGTATTTAATATTGTATGAAAGCCATCTGCCACTGTCTTGAGCACATGCGTGAGGCCCATTAATGAACAGTTTTCAGTTTCAATTCAGTTTGAAAATGTGGGCCAGTCCCTTTTAGAGTGATAATTTTTTTCCATCTCCTATACATTTGCTATCTTAACACTATCTCACATCAACAACAATCTCAAGCAAATTGCTGTAAATCAAGTTAAAGCTTTTTAAAAGGATTTGTTTTTTCGAAAAACAAAAAAGAAGATTATGAATCATTTTATATACATATATATTATTTTATTAAAGAAAACTAGCTTAATTTACACAAAAATATTAAGCAGCATGACTGTTTTCAACATTGATAATAATAACTGTTCACTTAATCCTCCAACAATAGTGCTCACTATTTAATCTTTATCTACACTCACCAACCCCTTCATTAGGTACACCTTACTAATCCCTGGTTGGACGCCCCTTTTGCCTTTAGAACTGCCCTAATCCTTCGTGGGATAGATTCAACAACGTACTGGAAATAATCCTCAGAGATATTGGTCCATATTGACATGATAGCATCACGCAGTTGCTGCAGATTTGTCAGCTGCACATCCATGATGCGAATCTACCGTTCCACCACATACCAAAAATGCTCTATTGGACTGAGGTCTGGTGACTGTGGAGGGCGTTTGAATACAGTGAACTTATTGTCATGTTCAAAAGATCAGTCTGAGATGATTCACGCTTTATGCCTGTTATCCTGCTGGAAGTAGCCGTCAGAAGATGGGAACACTGTGGACAGCAAAAGTACTCAGCTCAATTGGTTCTAATGGGCCCAATGTGTGCCCAGAAAATATTCCTTTATTAGTGAATTATCTTACTAGAGGAATTTCTGAACTATTGTGCGATAATTGAAACTAAAGCAATAGCTGCTGATTGATTCATCTTTATAACAGTATAAATGAATAATATATGAAATTAAGAATAAATTACATTTTATTACATATTTAAAGAGAAATCAGTTTTTTTAGAATAATATTTAACAACATTACTCAGGCTCATTGGAAATATGTGCGTCAGCCTACATTTTTGCTCTGGGATTATTTTTAGAAAACAACGAAGGGCACAGATACATCTTTAATAACATTAATTAATTAATTAATTAATTAGCTTTTTGGCTAAGTCCCTTTATTAATCAGGGAATAAACTGATTCCAACTTATCCAGCATATGTTTTACACAGCAGATGCCCTTCCAGCCGCATTGCATTACTGGAAAACATCCACACACTCTCATTCACACACACATACACCTCGGACAATTTAGCTTACCCGATTCACCTATAGCGCACGTGTTTGGACTGTGGGGGAAACCGGAGCACCCGGAGGAAACATGAACACGGACAGAACATGCACACTCCACACAGGAATGCCAACTGACCCAGTCGAGGCTTGAACCAGCGACATTCTTGCTGTGAGGCGACAGCACTACCCACTGCACCACCGCGCTGCCATTGTTAATAACATTCATTCATTTATTTTCTTTTCGGCTTAGTCCCTTTATTAATCTGGGGTCGCTACAGCGGAATGAACCACCAACTTACCCAGCACATGTTTTATGCAGCGGATGCCCATCCAGCTGCAACCCATCTCTGGGAAACATCCATACATACTCATTCACACACATACACAACGGACAATTTAGCCTACCAACTTCACTTATACCACATGTCTTTGGACTAGTGAAGGAAACCGGAGCAGCCGGAGGAAACCCACGCAACCACAGGGAGAACATGCAAACTCCACACAGAAATGCCAACTGACCCAGCCGAGGCTCAAACCAGCGTCCTTCTTGCTGTGAGGCGATCGTGCTACCGTGCCACAGTGGCGCCATTGTTAATAACAATAACTACTATATAACTATAACATAAGAAGATTATGAATTTATTTCACGTCAACTTCCATAAAAAGTGCAACAGTCTAACAACCATGTACTTTTTTTTGGTAATTTATTAATTGATTAATTAGTTTAATTTAATATTAATCTTACACAATGAGATTGGTGTCTTAATTTATTTGATTGCCATAAAGGTGTCAGAAAGTTAAATCTGGTGCTATAAAATCAATCTGATACAGCTGACACTATTGCTGTGCTGTTAATCTAAGGTAAACACCCCGAGGATCGCAATCCAATGATAAATAAATTGAAAGGCTGATGGCTTTTTATTTGCATGTTGCTGTTTTTATGTAACTATCAACTACTGTTTGTATCTTATGTGGGTTATGGATACAATATGGTAATTCCAATAGTTTAATTAAATTTCATTGACTTTTGGAAATCACCAAGTGAACCCCTACCATTGTCCTCTGACTCCCACTCTGGGAAACACTGAACTAGAAGACCAGCTGAAAGCAGACTGGTGATTTTGTTTAGCACAGGTATTGTTTAGAAATTTGAAATAATCCACTACCCACCCAAAAAGACATAAACTTACCCATCTTTAAAAGTGAATCCCAATGTTACTTATTTCCAAAACAACCAATTCACATGACATGCTTTGCAGTAAGAATTCATTGGTTTTAGACCATTAACGTAGACGTGAAGGGGAGTAGCGTTACTGGAAGAGGATGTGATCTCTTTCAGTAAATGGTGGAAAACCCTGCAGCAGAACTGTGGGTGTGACTGTGATGAGTCTCCAACCAGACACAGGTAGTGTCTTTCCACTGTGTTAAATGCATGAAGGTGCACTGCATCCCTTGTGGGATGAGGTTAAAGACACCTGGGTTGTGGCCAGTTTTTTTTTTCTTTGTTTTTGTTTTTACTTTGAGAAGGTGTTAACGAACAAACAAAATTTCTGATTCTGTCTGCACAAACCAAGTGACTCCTCCTCTCAGGCACATATAGACACAAACCACAGCCCTCACACTCACAAATAAGTGTTTTACTCACGGTTCTCAACAAGTGTCTTGTCTCTGTGTCTCCGGAAGTAAATAGTGTAGTTTGTGATAAATCCCCTTTGCATTTCTTGGCTCAGTTCGTCCCATTGAATTAAAATCCGCCTTTCTCCTACACTGGCTACTGATACATCTGGACCAGCTAGAGGCTCTGAGAAAGAAACAGAAGAGGTTTAAGTGAGCCTTCAGTCACTGAGCAGAAAATCGTTGAACAATTAAGAAATAAAGCTTCTTAACTATATTTAACGATACTGAATTTAAAGGCATGGTTCACCTAACACTGAAAATTTAGTCATTTAATCGCCCTTTACTTGTTTCAAACCTGCTTGACTTTTTTTCTTCTGTTGGACACAAAAGAAGATATTTTGAAAAATGCTGAAAACCTGTAACCATTGACTTTCATAGTATTTGTTTTTCCTACTATTGAAGCTGGTGTTTTTTTGTGTTCAACTGAAGAAAGAAACTCTTTCACTTTAACTACCTGCATTTACAACTGACCTTTTTTAACAAATTTGATCTGCATGACTGCCCTCTAGTGGCAATTTAGAAGAAGAACAAAAATAACAGCAACATGTTCCATTTATAAATTTAGTGCTTGTTTAAAAATGTCTAATATTTTAGAATGACCTAAAACATCTTTGACATATTGGTAACTACAGGGATGTTGTAAATTTTGTTCAGTATGTATACTACTTTAGGTTTTTATTTGTTTTAAGAGATTAATGCTTTGTAACAACGTCCCAAAAGATTTATATTCCAATAAATGCTGTTTTTTAGCTTTCATTTGATCAGATAATACCTTAAAATGCAGCTTTGTCATCACATAATCACACTTTTAGACAAGTTTTAAGATGTGTTAAGCACACATCACATTTGAAATTTATATTACAATATTCTTATATTCCAAAATTCATTCATTCATTTTCCTTCAGCTTAGTCCCTTTATTAATCTGGGGTCACCACAGCGGAATGAACCTCCAACTTATCCAGCATATGTTTTACGCAGCAGATGTCCTTCCAGCCACAACCCAGCACTGGGAATATATAATATTAGTGTTTTTATTTATTTAATTATTTATTTATATATTTATTTATTAAGATTTTTATCAAATACAGAAAGTGCAGCATCTTACTTCAAAATCTTATTAGGATCAAATATTGGAGTTATAGTGAATAATATATTATCATATACATTATTTAAACTATTATATATAGACAAACTTTTAGTAATACTGCTTCTAAAGTTAACTCAAGAAAAAACACGAAATAAACATAACAGATTTTTTTGTAAACATATATATTTTTTTAATTATCAATTTCTGATGTGGATTAGGTATGTTGAGAGTAATAATCTTTAAGTTATTGAGAATATTTTTTAATGTTAGAATCTTATTTTTACCTAAATTTCGACACAAAACCAGAACAGGTAGAATTTTTATCAGCAGTCTTAATAAAAAAATAAAAATAAAATAAATAAATAAATAAATAAATAAATAAATAAATAATAAAGAAACTAATAGATAGAATAAATCATAATTAAATAAAACAAACAGAAAAATTTGATTAAAATGTAATCATTCTAAGTAACTTTAAAAACAAAAGCAGGAGAAAGAAACCTAAAGTACAAGTAAATATGCACTTACGCTCTTGTTTTGCATAAACCTGAACAAAGGCAGGGTGTGAAATGCCATTGGCTTCTTCAGTATACAATGAAATATTATACAAGACACCAGCTTGCATACCTACAAAAAAGAGTTTCAGAATTGTTCAAGGACATTAGTTATACCCTCACATATTATTAAGACCACAAGACTCATGTGTTTATTAAGATGTTTCTTACCTTGAAGGGGTGTAAAAGAGCAGTCTTTCCCAAATCTCTTCCATTCTATGTGTCCTGGCCTAAATTGCCACTGTACAACAAAACCCTGAATGTACTTTTGCTCATCCTCACTGTAATGAGACACGTTCCAGGACAGAGACAAACTGCCAGATGCTGCCGGAACTAGATGTGTAATCACAGGGGCTGCTTTACCTGTAACACATACAAAGATACACATTAGTTGCTAAGTGACACAGCTGCGACTGGAAGTTAATGAGAATTATTTCTATTACTTAGTAAATTACCCATAAATTGTATTTCATTAGCGTCTACCCCAATCCCAAGCCTAAACCGACCCCTCACAATACTGTAAAAATATGAATTAATGTTGTGCAGCGTCACAAAAATTCTGCTATATTGATATGAGTATCTGCAGCTTTAGCACACCCAGAGATTACCGACATTATCCACATGTGACCACTGCATTTCAAATGCTGGGGCTCACTTCTGTTTTCAAACTTCCATTCAAAAGAATTCAAACAAATTCAGATCATAAGACTTCACTACAAATAGCCCATAGTGAGGACTGAATATGAGATATATAGATGAAGACTAAATAAGAGATACGCTGGCTTTGTGCTTTATTTTTATCTGACATGAAAATAACCTGCTTGGTGTTTTTATGTTACTAGTATCACAAGCATATCTGTAGCCAAAGCTCTTTTGAGTTCACTGAGTTTTTGTGTTTTGTATTATGAAAAGTAATATTCAATATACAGTGCTCAGCATATATAAGTTCATCCCTCACAAATCTATCTTTTAAATTCATATTTTTATTAGGAAGATATAGAATAAACTATTTGTGAATATACATTAGTCAGTACTGAAGTCAAATCTGGAGCTCATCTAAAAAAATAACTTACAATAACGGTCCAAAAACTAGTACATCCAAATGTATATGTTATAGAAACATATTAAATACAAATTTTAAAAAGAGAAAAAATCAAGAGAAGCAAAAATAATAAAAAACTTGTTGAAATTTTGTAGGTTGTATTTTTTTGTTGCAATATTTTGCTTGATAAATAATTGTATTATTTTTCTTAATGTTTGGTGACTATTTTTTCTTAATGTTTGGTGACTAAAATATTATTTTAATAAATATATCTATTTAATAAATCTGTTTTGTTTAAATGCATCAAAATACATTGCCTATTTTCACTGAGAAATGGATAAAAATATTCCTTTTCAAAATGGGGTATAGCGCAGCCTGGTGGCGCTGTCGCCTCACAGCAAGAAGGTTGCTGGTTCGGGCCTCAGCTGGGTCAGTTGGCATTTCTGTGTGGAGTTTGCATTGCGTGGGTTTCTTCCGAGTGCTCTGGTTTCCCCCACAAGCCCAAACACGTGGTATAGGTGAATTGGGAAAGCTAAATTGTTCGTAGTGTATGTGTGCGGATGAGAGTGCATGGGTGTTTCCCAGTGATGGGTTGCAGCTGAAAGGGCATGCGCTGTGTAAAACATATGCTGGATAAGTTGGTGGTTTGATTCGTCTGTGGTTACCCCGTATGAATAAAGGGACTAAGCCGAAAAGAACATGAATGATTGAAAATGGGGTGTACTTATTTATGCTGAGCTCTGTATGTCTGGGAAAAGACCTTTTTATTATCTGCTAAAAGTAATAATTCTTGTAAGCTGCAGTATTTAATGGACGAACTGTGATGAGAATAATGTCACATCACTAAATCCAGTTTTTAAAAAACATCTAAATTATTATTTTTTTAACAGAAGTTATACTCATAATTCAGGCATAGGAAAAAGTAACATTCATAATGATGAAAGTTTGGAAACAACAACAAAAACAACAACAACAACAACAAAAAGTCTGACCTGTGTGTTTGAGGTTGACTTGTGCGGGAGGGGTGGAGCCATATGACATCACAGCACTGATGTTAACATCTGCCGTGTTCAGCTGAAGAGTCTGCTGAGTGAGCTCAGGTGAGCAAATCACCTCCTGGATCTTGCCTTCTTGTTTAAAGGATAACTTGTAATAAAATAATTCTCCATTGTAATATTCTGGTCTATAGCGCTGGAAGATGGAATAAAATAATTAATTCATGTTGAGGGCAAATTACTTTTTTTCATTATCCACTTTTTTCTAATTCCATGCCACTATGCTTTGCTTGAAAAATGGAAGAAACATCTGTTAAAAAAAAACAAAAAACAAATCTGTGAAATTAATTTAAAAACTGGGTTGATGTGGCACTATTCACAACACAGTTCATCAATCCAATATTAAAATTCAACTTACTAGAGTTAACAAATTACTTTGAGCAGACATGAGCAACCACAAAAACCTGAAACCATATTCACAGGAATATTAATGTAGGAAATATATCTTAGAAATTATCTTGAGAAACAAAACAGTGAATTCCAAAGAGCTTTGGCCACAATATGGTTGTGATGGTAAAATCATGCGATGGTGTAAAATGGTTAAAAGTGAAACATCATTTTCATGACACAAAACCAAGCGTACCTCTCACTCCGTTTTCACCAGGAGTATTTACAATCATATGTTTCATTTTTTTAATGGAATTTGCCTAAAACATTACTACAACTCATAATTTGAAATTTAGCAGTGATGTGCAGGAAAAAGGAGAACGTGACATTTGAAATGATTATTTTTAGTTGGTTATAAATAAACCACCTGCATCATACTGGTGGATGATACTCCATCCACTCAAATAAAACTTCTATTGCCGTTTATTTACATTCATGGAGGTCCCGAATGTGTACACCATTCTTTCTTGGGCAAAATGACAAATGAATAGGTGTGCGAAATCACTTCTGTGAGTTGATGCAGTTTGATGGAACCCTCAATGTTGATGCTTCCAAAAGCACACTAAGTGAAGCGCAATAGATATAAGGTGATTAAATCTTTAAACTTAAATTATTAATTACTCTCATATCTTTCCAAACCCCGACCATTGATCATTTTTAGAATACAAATTAAGTTGTTGTTTTTTTTCTCCATGAAATCTGAGAGCTCCGTTTTCGTCAGAGAGGCGCACCTGAGGTCAGCAGGTGACCAAGTGTGACATGGATGTAGCTTGTTAATATTCTGATTAAACCACTGAAGGCATATGGTCTGTTTTGAGGATGTTTTTTTCTGTCAGTGAGGGAGATCTAAAATTTCATGTAATTTAGGCTAATTTGGATTCCAAAGACAAACAAATATCTCCTGGGTTTGAAACGACATGGGGGTGTGTAATTAATCACATAATTTACATTTTTGGCTGAACCAACCCTCTAAAATGTCATAAAACACACCCTTAAATTATGTAAATTACTTTTTTTTCTTAAAATATAAGGCAGGACATAAAAATGTCTAAAACCACAAAAGAAATCTGGGATTCAAAATATAAATTTCAGGATTTTTTTTTTTTAAGCTAAGTAAACTTCAGTAAACCAAGTCAGCTATTATGTATTATTATATTATGTTAATAATAATGTATGCATAAATGATATAACGTAAATTGCAATTAAAATTCTAATGTTTTATGTCATTTATTCATGTTATTTTTTTAAAGTAAATTAATAATTTCATTCAGTGAGGATGTATTAAATTGATGAAATAAATGCAGTAAAGACAGTATTAGACATTGTTGTAAAAAATGTGAAGCCAGTGAAGGATTATGTGACACTGAAGAATAGAGTAATGGTTTGGTCACTTTAAAGCTTTAATAAATTGCATTTTGATATATCTAGAAACTAGAAATGATATTAAATTCTAATCATCTTCCACAATCTATTTTACTGTATTAGCATAATCTGTTTACTCTGTGTTAGTCAGATAACCAAATGCATTTGGATAGATTATGGACAAACTTAAGCATATTGGTTAAAAGTTGGTTAAAAGCGTAATTAAAAAAAAATGTTGCCCAAATAAATGTAATAAATAAACATGTGCGGTAGGTGGCGCTGTTACCTTCCACATAACCGTGACATTCTGAGGTCTTCGAGCGTTTCTTTTGTTAATCACTGCCCACACGTCAACTTTCTCTGAGGGTGCTGAAGCATATTAAACAAAACGACTGTCAGAAATTACGATGAAAGACGTTGAGGAGACTATAAAATGTTAACTGTAGTGTAAGGCATCACCTATTCCAGGGCTGGTAATATTGAAGGGTTTACTCCACATGCTGCAGTTTGCTGAACTAACACACACTCTTAGCTCAAACTGATAGGAGATCAGTGGTTTTAAGGCTTCCTGCAGGAAAACACATCCAGCCCGGACAATTGTTACATTTCCCAGCTCCTGAAAGAAAAACATGATAGCAAAAATTAGCAATGGCTTTCACAAACTTTATATGTAAATAAAGAATCAGCATCTGATTCTCACCCAGGCTTGGTCAACGTGTGCTCTTCTGTACCTCAGACTTGGTTTTAAGTGATCGTCAGACCCATTCCAGTAAATTGTAGGGAAATGAGAGCCATTTCCAAACAAAATTTGCATTATCGCCGGAGTGCTTGGAGTCACTGAACAGAGACAATGCCGTAAAATTAATATGAGTCTATATGCATATTCTGCTACAACTCTCACTAAGATCAAAATGAGAAAGGGCTTCAGAGATGAGTAAATGTGTGCCTTACCAATGTCCCAAATCGAAAAGTTGAAAGTAGATAGTGATTGTCCCAATGCATTGTGACCTTTTACATGGACGTTGTACGTCATATTCTCTTTGAACAATGATCGTTGAAGAGAGATATGACCTTTGTTAATTTCATATGGGCCTAACAGAGAAGTTCTGTTGCTTTATATTGGAGAAAAACAAGACATAAAGAGATAAAGCAGAAAGGGTGTTTTGAACTTGAGCTCTGGTTTGAAATAAGATTGCACTTTATCCCTCATTCTGATATAAAATGAATAAAATGTACAAGGCCTCTCACAGAAATATCCAAATAGGAAAATTTCAATAAGATAACTTACCGAAAAGTGACCGTGAAGTTTGTAAACAGATATGTCTCCGTTGTAGCTGTCAGATAGCAGTTAACATATTTTGAATGCTGGTATGTGACGCAGCTGAATTTTGGTTTTCCTGGAGGGTCTAAAGCAGAATAATAATTTATAGCAAATTTATAAATTAATTTATAACTGAAAACAAAATAATTTTTCAAAATTTCACAGATATACCTATATGATTATTGACCATTTTCTCTTTTTTTCTGTTTTTCCATTAAGCTATTTAGCACTACTGATATTTTAATATTTTAGAGTGTATTATATATATATGCTAAATTTCTGTTATATTGAATAATATTTTGACTTGAAATCACTTTAAATGTATGCAATAATAAATGTGCCATTGCATCTACTTCCAAAAAAGACAATAGAGAAAATAATAACTGTAAACAAATATAATATAATATAATATAATATAATATAATATAATATAATATA
>CAIGQQ010034734.1:4696984-4710014 GCA_903798035.1 Danio albolineatus | reverse complement strand
TCTGATAATATTTTTTTTCTTTCAGAAAAAGTCTCATTTGTTTTATTTCAGCTAGAACAAAAGCAGTTTTTAATTAAAAAAAAAAAACATTTTAAGTTCAAAATTATTAGCCCCTTTAAGCTATATATGTTTTTTAATAGTCCACAGAACAAACTATCGATATACATTAACTTGCCTAATTACCCTATCCTGCCTAGTTAACCTAATTAACCTATAAAGCATTTAAATGTCACTCTAAGCAGTATAGATGTGTCTTGAAAAATATCTAGTAAGATATTATTCACTGTCATCATGGCAAAGATAAAATAAATCAGTTATTAGAAATGTGTTATTAAAACTATTATGTTTAGAAATGTGCTGAAAAAATCTTCTCTCAGTTAAACAGAAATTGGGGTTACAGAAATATATATATATATATTATTATTAGCCCTCTTCTTTTCTTTCAATATTTTCCAAATTATGTTTAACAGAGCAAGGGATTTTTCAAAGCATTTCCTATTCTATTCTTTCTTCTGGAGAAACTCTTTTTGGCTTGAATAAAAGCAGTTTTACGTTTTTTAACCATTTTAAACTCAATATTTACATTTACACTACAGACTGAAATGTAACATTTTTCATCACTTTTTTTGTGATTGTTTAAAATGAGACAGTTCTGCTGTTATTTTAATATCCACTCTGTTATTTACAGTTTAGATACTTCTTCAATGCTTTGCTTATTGGAAGAAGACACAGCGCATTTATAAATGCAGATGGAAAATGTTGTAGCCCCATAGTTATTTGAAGTGCATTAGTGATGTCATTTTTTTGTCCAGTGACTTTGCTCCTATAATTTGGATTATTCTGTATGCTGTGTTCATTGTCAGACAAATGGCTTTATTTTAATTATTAAAAATGCCATTAGTTTGAAAAATGTAATAATTACAATATATTTTATTGATAAATGATTTTGTTTTGCCTTTTACCTTCTAAGCTGTCATATGGTCCTGTCACAAACTCCCTTTCAGATGATGCAATGTGCCTCATCTATATGGGGCGTGTTGTCACATTTCATGTTCATTGTGCACAGTGCATAAAGGAGAACACTCCGTTTTAAAATTGAATTTTTATATTTCTCAGTGAAAATGGGTCATATATTTTGTTGTAAAGATATATGCATAGCACACACACACACACACACACACACACACACACACACACACACACACACACACACACACACACACACACACACACACACACACACACACACACACACATAAAAATATATATATATATATTAATATATATATATATATATATATATATATATATATATATATATATATATATATCAATTTTACACGTTGCAGCATAAAAGTATGTAAAACATCTTTATACATTTAAATAAAGGGTTTGTCATTTTGTGCATATCTGTGTGCATTTTTTTTTTGTAAAGTCAGATTTTATACATTTCCTGTACATTTAAGGAAATATAAGCTGTATGTTGGTTCTGTGTGTCTCACCCAGTTTTGTTATACTAGATTTTGTTAAAGACTGTTGTGTAGACATACTGTAAATACATGAAAGAGACTTTGATTTAGTGTCGTGTTGTACTTTACAGTCAGCTGCCGCATGATGGCGACAGAGAGCAAAGTACTGTTGTATGTAAATGAGACGGCTCGTCACCACATACGTCTCTGTAAACATGGCGGAAGTTCAGAGGCGTCAACGTGGGGAGGAAGAAAGGCGCTGCGTTCGGAATGAAGCAATGTGAGGCGAGGAATGAAGCGGCAGGGATGGCGGACCAGACGCTAACGGTACTCCTCAAACTCTCAGCTGCGGGCTTTTATGGAATAAGCTCGTTCCTCATAGTTGTTGTCAACAAGAGCGTCCTGACTAATTACAGGTAAGAAGACTTTTGACTAGAGTTAAATACTCGGTGTTTTTCAAGAGCTTGACTTGCTTTAGATCCCAGAGTAGTTGGAGTTGTTGGCAACTTTAGTTATTACAGCAGTATCATTGATGCAGAAACACGTCCGGGTTTGAGATTTTCCTAAACCAAAATATGAAATGTTACTAGAATGTTTTGATAGATATATCTTGATAATATCGTTTTTTGTATACCCCAGTTGTATCAGTGTAATGCAATAATACTCCGTTTAGTACTTTTGACTGTCTTTTCTGTACTGTACTGAACTGTACTGTACTGTACTGTACTATACTGTACTGTTCGGAACTGAATTGTACTGTATCTGACTAGCTGGCATGTTGGTCAAAGAAAAAGAGTTTAAAACTTTTTTGTAATTTGTCCTACATTTTTTATTCTTCTTTTTACTCTATATTTTTATTCTTTCATTTTTACTATTCAAGTAAAAATGGTAACTCTCATAGATTTTTAAAACGCCTAAATTAAATTTAACTTCATACAACAGTAGTTGATACATAAACTGTTGTGAAATGTATTGAGAATGATTTGATTGAGGTGAAGTTGGTTTTATATTCATACATTTGTTTAGTTACTTGTGACATGCTTCCCTGTATTGTTTACCCTGGTACTTTTAATTTTAAAAATTTGCTCTGAAATCACATATAAATATTACTTATAAACAGCATTCACACTATTTGTTTGACTGTGAACAATGTTGTACTTTGATAGTCATTGGCTGCTGATATGATTTTACTATTTACAATTTGCTTTATAAAGGAGAAATTCTGCATATGTGCATATAAAATTGAGGTAAATTTGGTTATCATTTGATGTATTTAAAGACTACATTTAAGGATAACGGTTGAATTTCACCGAGTCTTTGAGAAGAGAAGTTTGAGAAGTTTCACATGTCTTTGAGAAGAATGATTATTCTTTTGCTTTTTCTTTAAAGCTACAAGGAATGAGTGACATTTGAATATAAGTAGTGTAATATAAGAGCTTCACAATAATAAGGAAATAAAACTTACATGGCAAGTGACACTGGATCTTTGCTGTAACTATCTTTATATAAACTAAATTGTGTAATAAACTAAATATGTTTAGTATTGACTAAAGACAAACATTGATAAAGAATAATAATAAAACCTACACAGCGTATGATGGAACATTTATAATATCAATGAATCAAAAGTAATTATAATGTAAATAATAATTGAAACACTACTCTTTCCAAACAGGTTTCCTTCTTCAATATGTGTTGGCATTGGTCAGGTAGGTTTTCTTCTGTCAGATATAATTTTTTTTACATTACAGAGCAGAGTACAATATACACTGTGTTTTTAATTTCTCATATGCAGATGCTGGCGACAGTAGTTGTGTTACGGGTAGGAAAGGCCCTCCGGGTGATCACCTTCCCTGAGTTTGATGGTAGCATACCTAGAAAGGTGAGAGGTGCTGCCCCATTAAATGCTGCGTGCTGTCACGTGTTTTCCCACAGGGAATTTAGTTTAATCTTGGACAGCTGTGCGAGGCTTTTTTTTTGTTGACATGGGAAAAGATACTCTCATGGGAGTGTAAAACAATGCTGCTTTATAAGTGTTGGTATGCTTGCTCAATTTTCTTCTAATCTTCTCATTTCAGACATTTCCGCTACCTCTTCTTTATGTTGGAAATCAAATAACAGGGCTCTTTGGAACTAAAAGACTCAAGTATGATACATGTCAGTTAAAAAGATACATTAGGCTTATTTAATGATATAATATCTAATTAATTTGCTTCTCATTGCTTTAGCCTGCCAATGTTTACAGTATTAAGGAGGTTTTCGATTCTCTTTACGATGCTGGCTGAGGGTTTCTTGTTAAAGTAAGTGACAGTCTTGTAATTAGAATGGTCATATTTCTGATTGCTTACATTTTTTTAAATGTTTATTATGAAGAGAAAATATCAGCGACTGTTTCTTTATTACAGGAAGAAGTTCTCCCGGCCAGTTCAGCTGACAGTATTTACTATGATTCTTGGGGCCTTTGTAGCTGCAAGGTAAATGTTTCCAGTAAACCATTGTTGGAGCAGCAGAATTCAGCTTTTTATTTTGTAGAGTTTCAGTGAGTCTTAAACGAGGACTTAAATCAGATCTGAAAATCACAGTCATGACATTAACCCTAACCTATTTACTGGAGATGCAAAATAAAGTTATGTTTCTCAGGTCGATGAACAGAAACAAACAAGCAAACATTAAAACTTCATTAGATGTCATTAGATTAAATGTCCTGTTAATTTGCTCACCCTCAGGCCATCTCTGATGCAGGCAAAAAAAATTCAGTAAAAGATAAAAGAAGATTTGGGCTGAAACAGTGAATCTTGACGGGTGAATTGGGTAAGGTAAATTGTCCGTAGTGTCTGTGTGTGAATGAGAATGTATGGGTATTTCCCAGTGATGGGTTGCAGCTGGAAGACCATCCGCTGTGTAAAACATTTGCTGGATAAGTTGGTGGTTCATTCTGGTGTGGCAACCCCTGATTATTAAAGGGACTAAGCCGAAAAGAAATGAATGATCAGTGGAGCTTGGTGATTGTCAATGGCTAATTAATACCGATTAAGCCATGACCATATATTGTGTATCTTGTGTGAAATAATTAGTCAGTCAAGAAACATTATTTGCAATATTATTGACTTTAATCAAGTGTGTTCGTAACTGTCTAGTTGTTTTTAATGATTCGGCCTGTTTTTTTCTTAGTTGTAAGATCAATCAATTTTGTTGAGCACAAATGATATCATTAAGATTCTTGTTAATCACACAGCTGACTACAAATTCACAAAAAGTAGTTTTTTTTTTCATAATATGAAAGTTAGTTTCTTTAAAAACATTATTTGAAACCTGTTGTGTTCATTAGAGGAAACTCGTACAGTTGTGATTAATAAGATGATTTATTAATATTAATTATTTATTATTTTTGTTTGCTATAGTAGTATAATGAACAAGTAGAGCAGATCTTTTGGAAGCAATATTTTGTCTTTGTATTTTCTTTAGATATTTATGTTTATAGAACAAATTGATGTATTTTGCCTTCAATTTGTTTAAAAGGTCTTAACTTTACCTCCATAAAACTTACAGAAACCCTTTTTTTGCTTGATGCTTTTCAAATGCATGTCTATAACTCACTTCTTCACAGAGCAGTCATTGTTTGCAAAGACTGAATTGCAACACAGAAATGAATTGTACATCTCTGCACATGTTTTTTAACAATATTTGATGACTCATGTTTTCTTTTTCAGTGCTGATTTGGCTTTTGACTTGCAAGGGTACGTGTTCATTTTAATGAACGATGTCTTAACTGCTGCCAATGGAGCTTTTGTGAAGCAGAAACTTGACTCTAAGGTAAGGAAAGCAACACATTCATGCTAGAGATTACTCAAATACCGCAAGAGCTCTTTTGAGCAGCAGCTGTTCTCTGTAGTCTTTAATTGTGATGTGCTGTATTGCCATGCTTGCCGAAGATGAAACAACTCGTCTTGCATTGCAATTTTTGAATTATCTAGTTTTAACCATATCATTTTATGTACTTCTTAGTATATTGTCCTTAAATAATATGCCGTATAAATGTTTTTTACTTGGATTATTTTGATCATGGCTTATAAGCCTGTCCATGTTGGCATCTGTCTTAAATTGGCATTCACCATATGACAAAGGAATTAGGCAGCATTTTGTCCTCGTTTTTTTTTTAAGTGTTAAGCCTATTTAGATCTTAAGTGTAATCCTATTTGGAACAGACCTGCAACACATTTACGCTTAGAGTTGCTCTTTTGCATGATTGTTTTTGCGTTGGGTTTCTTCTCATCTTCCTTTTTTACTTTTTCTAATTTGAGCTAAAAGTCCATACTATTTCCTCTCTATTTCTTGATTTAGTTCATATGCCTGTGCTTGAATTTAAAGAAACTGGGTACTTGGCAACTTGTGGTGTTTATTGTATTACCCCACTGATTGGGAAATCGTGTGTGTTGTGTTTGAAGCAGATGAGGAAATGACAGTTTGAAATGAAGAATGTGTAAAGCTTAGACCTAGTTTGAGCACTGACAGTTTGAATAACGAAGTCAACGTTTTACAACCGGTTAAAGCTAATGCTTCCTCCTGAAAAAAGACTTTTACCCTACAGCTATATGTATAACATCTGTTTCTCTGTTATGTAGAGGGTGACTACGGTACTTACCGTGGCATTACTGTACCTGATTTGTTGATCCTTTCTTTTTTTTCCCAATCCTGTAGGAGCTTGGAAAGTATGGCCTGCTCTATTACAACGCTTTATTTATGATACTTCCAACTCTGCTTTTAGCACACGTCACAGGAGATATGGATAAGGTAGGCATTTTTTTAATTCAAAGTATACGTGATTGACAGCAGTGGTCTCGCCAGTCTACAAGTATTAGATACATTAAAACGTAAGACAGGGTTTAAATTATAACTATTTTCATATACATTTTATTGTTTTTGATCATTTAATGAAGATTTTATGCACATATTTGAGTAAAATGGTAATCCGGCCAATCACAATACCTATTTTTTGTAGGATATATTGCACCAAAATTGATTGCGATATTGTTGTCATTTTAAGACTATTTTATGCCACTCTTTATATAAAGCCAGAATGACAATTTAATAGCATTATAATGCAATTAAATGTTTCAAACAACACATAGAAATGTAGCTATTTAATAATTAGATGTTGGGATCAGAATGTGAATAATAATAAAATAAAAAATAAAGAAAAGAGTGCAAAGTTACGAACAAAAATTTTAATTCAATTTAGACTAAGTACTATAATATATTAGAGTAAATACTATAGTGTTTTTAACCATTCTGACACCTCCAATAGTGATGTGTTACTAACATGTTACTAACATGTTGATTTATTTATTTTTTATGTATTGGTGATATGTAATGCATCACCAAAAAATGATTGAGATAATGTCCATGTGTTATGCGATTAATCGATACATTATTGTGACAGGACTAATGTTAATATTTGTTTTATGCTGTTCTAACATTTCCTCCAAATTTCAAATGGATTTTCATTTAGACCTTTTTTTCTTTTTAGTAAATGATGGTTTTGTCAGACCAGCAATTGTTTTCATTTGTTTTGATTGAACATATTCCACCAAATATTGCTTTAGTTTCTTTTTTTTTTTAACTCTTCGGAATTCAAAAACTTTTTTTGTGTTGAATGTAAATGTCTTATACATCTATAAACCCCCTAAATTACATTTTTATTTGACTTTTTTTTTTTTTGCTGTTATATATAAAATTGCTGTTATATTTATATATAAATAAATAAAATGTGTGTTTGTGTGTGTGTGTGTATATATATATATGTGTGTGTCCTTGAACTAGTTATACACACACCAGAAAGTTCAGTAAAGCTCAGTTATATATAATAGTCTACATACCAGTCCTTAAATAACCCCAGGATTCCAGTCACTCCTAAGACCTCATCTCTCAACAAGACTTCATACCGGTAGATGATCTGGCAACTACAAGCAAACCATCTGCTCAGCTGCGGTGAGCTCACATTGCCAGTGACACACACACACACACACACACCATTAGCCGATTGGAACGACTGTCATAAATTCGCCAGAAATCATAGCAAGCTGAATGACATAAATGTTCCTGCCTGAGCACTTTCCCCTTGAGGAAAGAAGTTCCTGCAGTTCCTTAATCAAAACGTGTGCTACGTCCTGGATTTTGTGCCTATGCAGTGTGAGTACAAGGCTCAGTTGTTGGGAAGGTTAGGATGACAGGGCCCTGCTCCATGAATGCCTCATTTCATTTAGCTCAGTGTGTTCACAGGGAGGCCCTGGTTTATTTGGCAGGCGCTGCTTCAGGAAGGAGAGTGGACAGGAGGCAGTGTGTCTCACGGACAAAGCTGCCATTTATACCAGTCAGCATAACTAGCAGATTGAGTGTTGTAGGGTTATCCTTTAGGTGTGTTCATCTTAGGTCTTTTTTTATTGATAGGCTGAGTGGAATTTTAAAAAATACATTTTTGTGGTTTTTACTGTAATAGTTTGGAGGAATGTGAATAATGTGGAATGTGTCCTCTTTGGTAGTGAAAAATGTGTGAAATGTTACCAGAACTAAGACTTGATCTACATATTTTCTTACAAACAACTCCATGACTCTAAAATGTAATGATTAACTGAGGTAATTACTTTGCTTTTGTTTTTTTCCTTTAGGCGTTTGATTATGATGGCTGGTCAGATGTTTTGTTTATAGGTCAATTCTTTCTCTCTTGTATAATGGGGTAAGTGTAATATGTTTTGTAAAATAAATACTGGTTGTGTCAAAGCTAATGTGCTTTAAGTAGGGTTTAAATGTTAGTGGTTTGTAATTTATAGGAATTTGTGTAAATAGTTTCTTACAGATGAAAGTTTATGGCCATAAAGTTAGTATTTTATTGTTTTATTGCAGAAGTACCTGGAGCTTTCCATTAGGCTATATAATTTACCTGAATTACTAACAGTAATTGTTAACAAGCTTTTACATGTTCATGATTTGCTTTTTTCTCGTGTAATGATACAAAGGAAAATGTGTCATAGCATTTATCATCATTCAGCTTTTTGTTTTCAACAGTCTAGTCATTTAAATGTAATGTTAGTCTGTGCATTTAGGAGTATTCTTGTGTGGGCAGGTAGTCCCACACAATTTTACTGTACTGACCAACAGAAGACTTTTACATCAATTCTGTTTGAGCCATGCTTCATACATTATGCCAGTGAACTATTTGACAACCTTTTTATTGCATTTTGTATTTTAATTTTATCTTGTGTTTTGTTCATTCACAGGTTCATTTTAATGTACTCCACTGTACTTTGCACACAGTATAATTCTGCTCTAACTACTACCATCGTCGGTTGCCTAAAAGTAAGTATCTCTTTGTGCAAGTATGTTTTTGTCCTGTCTTTTGTTGTATTAATGAATCTTCTCTCTCTGCAGAATATATTAGTGACATATATTGGAATGGTGTTTGGAGGGGATTACATTTTTTCATGGACTAACTTCATTGGTTTAAACATCAGGTATGATGGAGCTTTTCACAAAATTAAACAAAGGGTTGGGCGTTGTGGACATTTGAGCAGTATCAATTTCAAGTATTTCCTTCATTTTGTTGTATTAAAAGTTGCAAAACCATCTGGTTAAACAAAGTTCCTTTGTTCCTAACAATAATAGGCTGTTTTATTAACAGTAAATTATTATTATTTTTTTTAACAAAACCGTCACCAAACAGCCTATTATTAATGCATTTTACATTTGCAAAGGAACTTTGTATATATCTATATATATATATATATATATATATTCCTTTGCAGATTTTAAAGCATCGATGTTGTAATGTAATTCAAATATAATTGGTTAAATAGAGTTAAGCATCCATTTGGTTTTTAAGACGTAAAAAGAGATGAAAGACCCTTTAAACGCAAGTGTCGTTAAATAAATTTTTATATTTTAAAGACATTGCGCTGAAATCTAATTTAATGCAGTGCTTCTTGTTTGGTCTCATACTCGCTTTATATCATATCTCAGCCAGGCAGTGAAGATCGCTTTTTTTTTTTTTTTTCAGATCTTTTTCAAATCAGATCTTCAACGCGGCAATTTTGTATGGGATGACAATTAACCTGAAGCTCTGGGGCTGAAATTAAAAGTCTGTCTGCATATACCCCATTGGGCTGTATAAATTAATTGTCATCAAGCAAACCAGAAATGTTAATACTTTTTAAACCATTTAAATTGGGTCTTTTAGTTTTGATGACATCATTACACTTTTTTTATCTTTATCTTTCATCAGAAATTCAGACCAATCAAATTCTTTCTGGAATTGGATGCCTCACTACCCACCTAAACTATAGCAATTCTAAAGAACTGCCTGATATCATTTTCTCTCATATGTACTATAGTATTTATGGTGATTGCCATATATAGTGTACTTTGTTGGGGACAGGACGTGTAAATATACTTTTAGTTGGGCTGAATGAAAACTGGACCATAACACAAATAAATATAGTAGACAGCCTGAGTCATTGGAGACACCACAAATCTGAATCCTACAACAGTTTTACAACACGATGGAACAGATTAAACATTCTCTACATCATGAATAACTCTGATGAAGGGTATAAACCAACAGATTTAATAAAAATTAAGACACTTTTACACAGATTTACTAAAAAAAAAAAAAGATTTCATGGTTAATACATTTTTTAAAAATAATATTAGACATCATTTGTAATATAACCGTGGCTATGCAGCTGTGCCAGTCTGTGTCCAACAAAATGCGAACAATTAGCTGTTTTTTTCTTTTTTTTTTTTTTTTTTAAAGAAGAGAAGCCACCCAAGATGTCCTGGCCTGTGTGTTTTTGTCAGTTTTCGTTTGTTTTTGAATATTACAAAACTTTATAATAAATAAAACTCAAGATCATAACAAAACGTCACACTTTGATTAGTCATTTTTATTTTATTTTACAGAAAGATAATCTTAATAATAATAATCATCCCCCCCCACCCAATGCTAAACCCATTGTTGACTAGTCTGGATATAACTTAACACTAGTGAACTGATCAGCAGTATTTGTCTTTTTAGTATTGCTGGCAGTCTGGTGTATTCCTACATTACCTTCACCGAGGAGCAGACCACCAAACAGAGCGAGAACGCCAACAAACTAGAGGTCAAAGGAAAAGTGGCTGTATGACCGATGGATGGATGCTTGGTTGTGATGCACAAGGCTGTGTCTGAGTTTTTGTATTTCTTGCAAGAGCAAGTAAGCAGAAGTCCCTCCTTGGATTTATTTTATTTTGTTCATTTTTAATGATATGAAGATGATATTGACTGTAACAACTACAGCAGGTACAAGCAGGACGTTGACCAAGCTTCAAACATACTGGAATGTGCTTTTCCAGTGCAAATATTTACCCATTTCTCACTACTCTGAAGAAACTGTGTCTGTGTTACGAATGAAGAGTTTGTGTCCCATAATGAACTGTTTTCACTGGATTGTTGGACACAATTTGGGAGTAATGACTGTCTTTGATGAAACACCTGTCGTGTTGCCTATCGAAGAGTACTTTTAAAGTTGTCTTTTTTTAGTTGCTAAAGTTATTTATTTTTATGAAAGTTGATGTTATTACTAGGAATGTAAATTAGGTTTTATTTACTAGTGATGTTTTATTCTATCTGCAGAAAGGGAGTTAACATTGTTTAAATGGTTAATTGTGGCAGTTCTGTTACACAACTTGAGTTTTACGGGAATGTTCCTTCAAATGATGAATCGATTAAGTGTATGAGTATGTAAAATAAGGTACGCTTGTGAAACTTGAGTATTTTTAATAACAAGCTTTAAAGATGAACGATATTTTAAGCATTCTCAGTGTTAAAGTGTTCAACTGAAGAAATTTGTATAAATGCTTTTTTACCTTTTTGTATTCGAGACCGGAATGCAGTAACTATTTGTTTTGTACTGACGAAATCATTGTTTATTATAAAGGCAAATGGTGTAGTAATTGCACTTTAACAGGTTTTCTCAGTTTTCAGTGATTTCGAAGTAGAACATTTCAGTATTTTGATAAATGTGAAGCGAATAAATATGATATTGGTATTTTTGACCAATATTATTTGCTCAGTATTGCTTGTGCTGGACATCTGGAAAACCTGACGCATTCTGCAGTTACTGAATGTCTTGTCATTCATGTTGCCACTTTTCTTGAACACCGTGTTTGTACATTGCTTAGAGATTCAGATTTTATGGATGTGCTTTATTTCTCAGCACTGCCATGTTCAAAGACATGCCGTTCCTCAGATGGGTTTTACGTGTTCAGCTTCGACTTTTCATGTCTTTATTCGGTTTAGTTAAAGAAACATGTCTGTCAACTTTATTCAAATTCTCAGTGACTGTATCAGCAAGAAGTGGGAAATGTATAACATTTAAAATACCTCAGCACAAAGAATCTGTACTCTATTTAATTTTCTGTTGTTAACCAAAATATTTTGCTTTTTTATTATTATTCTTTGCATTGTTTTGTTTTATCTGGAACTGTGTTGTATAGTGCTTCCCTGCAGTTGTTTGAATAACATAAAATCACATGGATTGTTTAACAAAGTTGATTGGAACAACTGATTTGAGCAGCAACAAAACAACAAATCATCTGCCACACAGTTTGGACATGCTAACAAAAACGTCTCTATATGTCTGTATGCCTTTTTATATATGCCTCTTTCATTCTTTAAGGACATTTATCTTCCTACACAATTCAATGAATCTCCAGATTTAGTTCAACAACCTGCAGGAACCAGATCAGGACCCAATCTGGCTGAGATTCACCACTGGCACTGACCATCAAGGAGTGCCTTGACTTGCTCAAAGTCTCTGTGAGAGAGAAGCTGCTCCATCTTAGGTCATTTCCAGATATAGCGTAATGAGACAAATGTTCCGTCCAGCACTGTCCAGAACCTCCAGAAATCCACAAGTTGAGCTGAGGTGTGCTTTTGATATTAAAGTGGTCTTTTCTTTTTCCTAAGCCCATGTGAAGTGTAGCAGAGGAATTGGGAACATCAGGCATTTCAACTGAGGGTTCTGTAGTTCTATTCGTGACATGATAGAATAGATTTTCAAACTTTAGTGGACTTGCACCAAAAAAATATATAATAATAATACAAACTTGATTGTTGATTAACTGTGTATTAATATGAATCTAAATCCGGATAACAGAACAACAGCAATGATGACCAGTTAGTGTAACTAAAAGTGAAGAGCAATTGAGTGTAATAATGAATGAGCAAAAACTAAATAAATATGGTCTGCATGCGTTCGTGAAGTCGAAAACCAAAGAGAGAGATAGGGTGGAAATTCCAAATCTATAACCCCCCTGCTGAAAAAAACAGCTAAAACCAGCCTAAGCTGGTTGGCTGGTCTTAGCTGGTTTTAGCTGGAAGTAGCTGGTTTTAGCTGGTCTCCCAGCCTGGCCAGGCTGGTTTTAGCTGGTCTCCCAGCCTGGCCAGGCTGGTCAAGCTGGTCTGTCAGTCTGACCAGGCTAGTTTTAGCTGGTCTCCCAGCCTGGCCAAGCTGGTTTTAGCTGGTCTC
>CAIGQQ010034734.1:4628601-4672335 GCA_903798035.1 Danio albolineatus | reverse complement strand
TATATATATAAACTGAGTGACTTTACAGCACATTTGAGCTCTCTCGGCCGCCATACTTTTAAATTGTAAATATTGGATGAATCATTGATTGGAGTCATGTAATTAGTTACTGAACGTGAAGAGAAGGCAAGAAACCGTTTGCCATTTAGCATTTTTGCACTCCATATTAATTTTTAAATATTCAATATTAATTCAGAATAGTTAAATATTTAACTGAAATAATAACAATTACTGAAGTCTAACGTCTCCTGGAAATAAATCAACCAATCAGAAGCGTTTTCAGCATGCAGTGTGTTGTATCATGCATCAGTCATTCAGCCACTGTACACTGACATCTGAAGGCATGACATCTGAAGCTTAGAGACTACATTTATAGTAACTGCACAGAAACATTTCACCTTTTATGTTCCTCAGAAGGTTTGAATTGTTACTGGGACTAAAGTGCATTTTTAGGTGCCTTTCCCTTTAACAAAAAGCAGGAATGGGGGAAGCAGAAACAGCAGCATATTGGGTTTTAATCCCAAATGCTACTTCTCATTTCCCCATCTTGATCAGTATTACCTTCATGCTTTCCATGGCTCTTTCCCCCCCCACCCAAATCCTTGTCTAATTGTGAACAAGCCACTCCCTGGTACAAGAACAAGTTTTTAGCAGTAATTAAGTCTTGATAGCTTTTAGAGAATGCTCTGTCCTCTCTTCACCCAGACGGATGACACAGACACACCCAGACCCCTTTGCCACAGTTGGACCGGCTGCATAATAATTGGATGTTCGCGCAGTAGGAGGGAGTGCTAAATGTCATCTGCCATGCTAAAATAAAGCTGGGGGGAAAAAAGGGAAGAGGAAATAACTGCTTGTGAAAATATCCATTTTGTTTCATCAGGGATTGCAGCGATTAGAGATTGGGAAGAAATTAGTCTTTTACAGATGAGCGTAGCATGATTACATTTTCTTTGTCGAGCCTGGTGCAATGGGCAAGGCAAACAAACTAACAAAGAGAATAAGAAAACAGAGATTAACCAGGGTCACACAAATCACAATCATCTACTGCAGTGGTTCTCAAACTGTGGTACGCGTACCACTGGTGGTACGCGGGACTACTTCTAGTGGTACGCGGAAGAATCGCTGAATAATAAAAGAATAAAATGAACACACTTTTTAAACCCTTTGACACGTACTATAACACCGTGATCAGAGAGCGTTGGCTGTTCCCTGAAGCGTACGAGTACACCGGAGTGCTTAGAATGTCTACTTTAGTGCATTGCGTCATCAAACGTTAAAAAAAAATCAGTCTGCTTGGCGCGGAGGAAGAGAAAGAGGCGCGCGGTGCTGGCGGAAGGTTGTGCGGAGGGAGATACACACGCGCTAGAGAAGTCCTTCAGCAGACCAGTCCTGTTGTGTTGAGATTTCAGTTACTAACTCGGGAATACTGCACGTATGAATTGGTCAAGCACTGTATATGTGTAAGTAAGGGATAATTAACGGCATGCCGTGCGTTAATGCACGACGCGCAGGCAGACAGAGAGATAGAGAGCATGTGTCAGTGCTGTTTATACATGCTAATATTATCATGCGATTGCATCAGTCCGATCATGGGTGGACAGATAAGACATTCTCAGTCAGATGAGTATTTTTCTAATTTTGCGGATCTCCCGTCCGCCAGTAACAGTTCTCATCGGTTTCACATGTGAGTTGCTATAGTAACTATGAACGTTTGGGAGAAGCGCATTCATTTTGAACTGTGATCAAAACTGACTGGAACTACCTGTGCGTTGCACACCCTCCAGCCAATCAGAATCAAGAACATCAACAGACTATGGAATTTATGCATTAATCACTGGCTTTTCTGACACACACAGGCCTGCTGTAATTGACGAGCAGTAAGCAGATCTAATTTCTAATTTAAATATGTAATTCCGAATCATATCAAAATACAAGTTAACGTTTAGATATCAAAGATATGCCATATGTACATGCAATATAGATCTCAAAAGGTATAAAAAAAAGTATGTATATACGTATATGACATATAACCTATATTCATCAGGTCCAAGCAACATTTGCAGGTTTTGATGAATAGGCTACTATACATTAATACTTTATAAGTACATCAGTTTTCTTTTTACTTCTTAAGAACAGTGCCATTTTTAAATCACTTTTAAAAGCACATTTTAATTTGAATGGTAAAGTTATTTTTTACTCTGCAAGCACAGTTAATGTTCAAACTATTGATAATGTGTAAAGTGGCTGACAATAATACATATTCGTAATAAAAGGAATTGATTTGTCTTTTTTTAAAACTGTGCAGTGCTGTCGCTGCTTAATTAGGCCTACTACGCTACTGTATTTCAATACCGGTCATTATGGTGGTACTTGGAGAGACAATTTTTTTCTGAGGTGGTACTTGGTGAAAAAAGTTTGAGAACCACTGATCTACTGGAAAGCGAATCATTACCCAAACCATTGTGAGCTACTGCTAAAACTGCTCAAAACAACATTCCTAAAAAAACATTAGGTATTACCCATTCATTCACTTGCTCAGGGGAGATTAAATGTTTCTTATTGGGTTTTTTTTTATTCAGAGGTCTACAATAGGTTTACATTCAGGTTTAAAAAAAAAAAAAAAAAAAGCTTTTTTTTTAATTATTTTTTTAAATTTAGTTAGGACAGTGAGGTCTGACTTTGCTTAGACAAAAGTCCTGTCACTTAACAGAAATAATATACAATATAGAATACAAAGATATATTGTAGAGGAAAAAAAATATTAATATTGTGTATGACTCCCATGAGCTTGGACAACTGCATCCATACATCTCTGCAATGACTCAAAAAACATAAAATCATCTGGTAAAGAAAGTGTTCTTGCAGGACTCCCAGTTCATCAATATTCTTTGGATTCATCTTCAAGGCCTCCTCCTTGATCTTACCCTAGACATGCTCAATAATGTTCTATTCTGGTGACTGGTCTGGCCAATCCTGGAGCACCCTGACCTTCTTTGCTTTCAGAAAGTATGAAGTATGAGAAGAAGGCATGGGATGATAACCGTTTTCAAGGTATACCACGGTTTGGAAAAGTCAAGGTTGTCATACCGCCAAAATTTTCTGCTACACCGTTCCTAAGGTATGTGCAAGATTTTTATTTATATTTTTGTTTATTAGGTGTAAATTGTAAAGACATCTGTGTTTTTGTCAATGATTTACTTGAATTATTCAGCCTGACATGTTTACTGCTCCAAAATATTTTAAATGTTTCTCAAAATAAAATATATTGTGTTCATGGGGGAAAAAGGTTTAGTTTTTCACCCAGACATTTAAAAAGAAAATATATTAGAAACAATACCGTCATACCGTGAAATCATGATTATTTTATTCAAGGTTATCATACCGTCAGAATCTTATACCGGCCCATGCCTAATGAGAAGGAGCATTATCCTGCTGAAGAATTTGCCATCTCCTGAGCTTTGTATTGTAATGGGCAGCACAAATGTCTTGATACCTCAGGCTGTAGATGTTGCCATCCACTGCAGATCTCTCGCACGTCCCCATACTGCATGTAACCCTAAACCTTAATTTTTCCTTCAACAAACTTGACTGATTTCTGTGAGAATCTTGGGTCCATGCGGGTTCCAATAGTGTCTCTTACAACTGGGATCGACGACAAGACATTTTTCAGGTAGTGTATATAAATTTTCTCATAATACATATGTGTGTTTTCAAAGCTATTATAATAACGGATAGCATTTTGGCAAATCACCCACTGCACCTTTAAGTGTCACAATTTTGCTGTGTGTGAAGGAAAACTGCTGGTATGAGCACATAAAATTTCAAAAGGCATTGATGTGAGATTTCTACTACAGGCCAGTCAGAACATTCTGATGCCAGTGACACCATTCGCTCAATGCTGTATATGGAAATAAAAGTCTCTGAATCATTTGTCAGACACCACTTCTATATCCTTTCTTAGTGCCAGCTGAGGAAAAAATGATCGATAAAGCATTGTGAGTGGAACTGCAAGTGTTGTGTTCAACTGAGATGTGCATCCACTGGAAGAGGAGTGACATCCAACCAGGGAGACAGATTTCAGTACAACACCATAGTCTTACATTTCAAAGAGGGTCTCAGAAACTGGAGCACATAGAGGTATCTCACTACATGCAGAAGTGTTTCATTAGATCTTTTCATAAGAGTTCAAAATATTCATCCATGCATCTGAGGAATTGACCATGTCTTTTGCACAGACCACTGCGAAACCATATGTGCAAACAACTCTTATTCAGCTGCAGGTATTTGCACCTCTGGGACAAAAGTAGCTGCATCAATGCGAAAGTTTAACAGAAAAGAAAAAAAAAAAAAGAAACCATCTGCAAAAAGGCTGACCCCCTTTATTTGTTTACAAATTTTAAGTACAGCCAATTAGAGAGTCATTTCAAGTTTTCAAGTATTTTTGAATAAATATACTACATTATTTTATATATTACAGAATGTCATTACCTGTTGTAAGGCTGGTCTTTTTAACTACAGCGGTTCTGAACTGTAGTTCTGCCGAATGACTAAAAAGCAATCTGTATGATGGTAAAAAACTGTACATTCTAGTCAAACCATCCTTCTGCAATCTTATACCAAAAATGGAAATAAGGGCAGTATTAATAGCTTTAAATGTGGGAAAGCGTTGCTATTATGTGATTATATTGTATTGCAATATGGAGCCATTAAATGTTGATGTTAAATCAAAAGTAATTGACAAATACTTGAAAATGAGATGATTTAATGACAATAATTCTCTATGGTTACAACTGAATTAGTTACAAATAACTATGAAACAATAAAACATGAAATGATAAAAACATATGATAATAATTGCACCCAGCTTAAATGTAAATTAAAGTTACCTGAGAGAGAGAGAAAGGGAGAGAGAGAGGGAAAGAGATAGAGAGAGCATTGGGCATTGGGAGAGAGCAAAAGCAGGAGAAGCCAGAAGGGCAGCTGAAGAAAGAGACAGAGCTGAGTATAACACCTCTTTTTGTACCTTCCTTGACCATGTGACCAAAGCCTAAATACTGAGACATTCAAACTGACCAATTAACATGTGACTACATCATCAAACCCCCACAGTCCACAAAGCAGTTCCTGATTTCATCAGGAATTTGTGTGATCCCTCTTTGGTGAAAAACACATGTTCTGCCATATAAACAATTGCATATAATAATTTTCATCCTTACACTGTAAAACGGCAATTTTGGAAAATAATTACCAGTAGAGTTTTACCACTACTCTGTAAAAGGGGATAATTTCCAACCAGTTTCCAACATTCTTCTGAATGTCTTGTTGAGATATCAAAAATCTTGATGTTCAATTAATCGAGACTTTGATTTTAGGACAAATCGCCCAGCCCTAGCACATGTGGACTTTCTAATATATGACATTTTTTAGAAAGGTTTTGGAACCACACAAGAGTGAGTAAATGATTACAGAATTTGTATTTTTCAGTGAACTATACCTTTACACCACAGTAACTTTGTAAAAATCACATCCATCAAATGTGCCTGCGGTCAGGGACGGCCACTGGGAGTTCAGGCAGTTTCCCCATTTTATTAAAGTACCTCTGGAGGCTAATACTCACCACAGACATTAGCAAAATCACAGTGTGACACCTGGTGGGGGGAAGTTCCTGGTTCCATTACCAGGCACCGAGCCACCGTCTCCTCTGGGGAGCCAGGCATAACCGCAGTGTCGGCATATTGACAAGAATCATGTGCTGGCATACAGGAAAGAGACAATTTATGCAGGGAGCACAGGAAAATCTGAATCATTTCAGCAAACCCATCGACAAACAGACTTTTCATTGAACTGATTAGGACGCTGAAGAATGACAAGACGACAAAGATTTTTAACAATTTAATATATCAATATATAGAGATTTATCAACAACTTGAATTTCATAGAAACGTGAGTGAGACCATTTTGGCATACAGTACAGATATTCCATGTAAGTACAGTTTTGCTAACGTTAAAACCCGATCCCTATCCCCACCACCTCGGACCCACTGACACAGACACAAGAAAAGCAAACAAAACGTAACATTATTGGAAAAAATACATAAACACAAACAAGGCACCAATAAATTAAACTGTAACCCTCTCTTTCAACACAGAGCGAAGCCTATTAAATAGAATTACAATTTAATCGATCTATTAAATAAATGTACAAACACAAATTAAACACTATTTCTGCGACATTTATGGTTAAAAAGCCCAAATAAAAATTAATAGCAAAAAATCGATTCAAATCAAAATACTTTGGCAGATTATTAATTTTTAGTTACAATCAAGTAGTAAAGAAATCCAGTGCTCTTGAGTACAAATAAATCCATGTATGGTCTACACTCTTTTTCATCTGGGAGACTAATATACACATCTTCTTTTTACAAGAAATGTTTAAAACCTTATCAAAAGTTTCGCTGTATGAAAACATATTTACAAATCATGATTCAGACTGATTGGACTGCAACGGTCACTCTTCCCTCCCCATCCTATGTAATCATTTACACAGTGCAGAAGGCTTCTTGAAAAAGTTTGTGCAACAAACAGCGTACAAAATGTCTCCAAACAACAACGGAATGACCGGGACACGCGTTTCCTCAAATGACAGGAATGACAGACCATCCTTCCCCCCCTTTCCCCAAAATCAACACTTACGAATCAGACAAAATATGAACAGTTCTTCAAGTAATATACATCATGTCAACATGATCTCAAAAGGGGGAACCAAAATAGAGGTCATCGTTTTCCACCGGTCACCAAGAGGACAGACGGGAATGTTACCATGGGTGTGGAGGACCCGATTCGTCCATTAAGCGTCCACCAAACTACAGAGCACGGTTCCAGGAGAGGTTCCAGCGTATAGTCCATTGTAAAAGTATGGTAGCCCTTTCAAAATCAATGTCCTAGTTGTTGGGCTTATGGGGATGACAGGTAGACGGTTAAGTGTTATGAAGTTATGGACATGTTTGTATGGACAGATGTTAGTCACAGTGGAGTGGGGTGAAGGAGCAGCGTGGCGAGTCCCTGCAGTGCTATGGGGAGGCAGGACTCGCCGTTACATATGCATAGAGTAAGAATGATGGACAACGGTCACGACGTTATCTACAGAGAGACAGAGAATTCTAAAAGCTTCTTCTAGAACCTTCTGTGACCACGCTGTGCATGAGTTATTAAGTGAGACGTGAGTCTTGTAAATGATAACACGAGAGTTTAGTTTGTAGAAACCTTGACAGCTAGAGAGCTCAATGTAACAAAGTCTTCCTATAAAAACATCTTCTGAGCTAACTCTAAAGCAGCACCTGATAACAATGACGAGGTCAGGGTCAGGAAAAAGAACTGTGTGTGATGCCCCTTCTAAAAAAAAATGAACAATGGATTAAAACAGCCTAAATTTATTTGCTGGTTTTAGCTGGTCTTTCACTCTTGATATCAATTATATCCAACTGACAGGTGGCCAAAGTTCCTCTAAAACCAGATTAGATTATTGGTTTTACTGGTTGTAAATGGTGCTGTAGCCTGGTCAGGACTGTTTTTATGCTTGTCCTGCAGTCTGACCAACTAGAAAACGACTGTGCTAAAACCCTTCCTCTTAACTGTTTTTGTGAAAGCTTGTATTCAGCTGGTCAGCAAGACTGCCTTCAAGTCTAAACCAGTTGATAATGGGCCAAAAATTTAAATGACCCAAAATCTAAAACCATTTTAAGTGTTTTTTTTTTTTTTTTTTTTTTTTTTTGTGAACCACACAAACTAAAACCAACAAACTAGATTAGGCTGATTTATTTTTCTCAAGGTGCCTCTGATGAGGCCATATTGATAATGATCAGACCAGTTTATGTTGTGATAGTCTGAAAAAGCACATGAAGCAGTTACCCTGTATTGCTAATCTGAGATTCTCAAAACAAAAACTAAAGTTTCAAATTTTCAGAACTGATATACATGTAAAATAAACTCTCAAAAATCAATCGATCCTTTCCATACTGTACACAAACAGACCAACATGAGAAATGATTAAGGATGAATGCTGTCATCAAATCAACTATAATATTGATGACAACAGGCCTGTTATCTCTTTCAATAAAGACATCTCAAACTAGTCGCCTATATTCAGAAACAAACTGCAAACCGCAGCTTCTTTAATCTTCACAGACAAAAGCCTGAGCAGCGGAACTTCCACACTGTCTCTCTTCCTAATGGAAAACAAATAGTGACTTAATAGAGGATTCTTTGTGGAGGGATGTTTTATAAGTGCCACGCACAAGAAGCTTCATCAGGGCAGAGGGGAGCAAAGGTGGCCGGAACAAAGAACAACTCCATATGAAAGACCACCCATATGTGGCAAAGAACCAATCTTTTCCATCTAAGAAAACCAAGTGGTCCCTTTCTGTAAACTCCAACAAAGGGCAACTAGCTCTTAAAAAACACCCGATCTACCAGACATACATCGCCACACACTCCAAACAAAATCATAATCCAAAGAATTTTAGCTGTTTTAGATGACCTTGGTTATTTCTCTAAGGATGTACTCACACTAGTAATGGTTGCCTTGAACTGAGCGATTGTACCCACTTCCCCACTGGCCTGCACTCACATCGTACTTTTTTTTTTGAGCCCGAGCACGCTTGCATCAATACAATGAAATTGTTTCAAGGAAAACAGGAAGAGAAGCACTCGCAGTGCAATGGAGTACATTGCTTTAGTTCTATTGTGTATTATTATTTTGATTGGTTCGGGATGCAGTGACACACAAATATATTGCTGAACAGATCCACCACTTTTGCAGCTCAGAAAGTTCCTATAATTTTATCATTGTGCTGCACATATTATGAGATTTGAAAGCTGAAGTGCAGAGAGGAGATCGCAATTTTGATATACTATGACAGTTCCCATTCATTGACAAGTTAAAAATGTGTTGGAAATTCCAATTGAACAGTCCCTTAAAAGTGATGTCTTCAATTTCACATCACACCACATTGGATGCTGCTACTGAGCCCAAGTCAAGTGTGCACTGGCCCACCTCTTCCAACAGGTCCAGGGCCAGCCAACCAAACTGCACCCAGGTGCAGTACAGAGTGCTCAGTTAAACTGGTATTTGGGCATCAAACATGCTCGGGCATGGTTTTAATAGCCTAGTATAAGTACACCCTAAGATGTGTTCACACTTGGCAGGGTAGCTTCTGTTAAATCAAACTATGGTGCGATTGCTTTTCTAGAGGGACTCGTTTAAAAATGTTTGAATGCTGCAATCTGACCTTTGGTGAGCACCAAAAAATGAGACCATGACTGCTGGACCAACAAACTCTAGCAACTTGACTCAAATATAAAAACCAAAAAGAACAAAATGAGCCAAAAGAAGACATGATGTCAAAGGATATAACCCTAAAAAAGAAATAATGCTCAAGCATACCTGAGTCACCATGTTGGCCAATAAATCAATACAGGCATTGGAAATTTGTGGCTAATCGTTGTTTGCGTGAGTGACAAAGAAGTACACATAATTTCTTTGGCTGTTCTATAAGTTCTGTTGCAAAATTTGCATATTCAAAACATTATTATTATTATTATTATTATTATTATTATTATTATTATGGCACTGTCTGAGCAAACCAGGGCATTTTCTTTTGTCTTAACCAACAAACTGCAAGTGTGAACACACAAATACAGTGGTTCTTAAGCAGGGGAATGACCCAAGCCTTAAAAGTACTTAAAAGACCTTCATACATTTTCTTGGACTAAGGGGGGGCTTTGAAGCGGAAAAAGTCAATAATCACAACTAAACCCATCAAACTTCTTTGAACCATCAAAGCAGTCTAGCTTAAATAAAAAAAAAATATATAAAAATGCAGCTGGCTTTTTTCATCAGCAGGTAAATGTGTTTTGATCTACCAGTATTTTTTCTACATGGTTCAGTCAGTCAGTCAGTATCCCGACAGCGAGACAGAAATAGCCAAGCACCCATTCATCACGTGTAGAGAGTTGGATAGTTGATATGTACAGGAAGCCTATATTCAGGCACTCCTCATTTCCTGTGCCAAGTGTTGAACAGATGACTGTTCAAAGGAGCAAAGCTATGATCTATGACACTAATCTATCACACCATTAAGCCACCCAATATGGCAGACGGTGTCTTGTTGTCAGCATGCTAAGTTTTACAAAGAGGCATGTCGAATGTACAGAAATTTGTGTTTGCGTGTGTGTGTTTGTGTATCTGAGAGAAAGCGATCTAGACAGTAGATATGAACAAACAGCATTTTAGCCATTATCAAACCCTGACAACCGTATCTATTAGTGTGTTTGTGATAACAAACCACACAGATTGCAACGATAACTGATAATATTTCAGAAAAAAAAAAAAAACAATGTCCTGAGCTAAACTTTTGGGGATACAAACGTGCCTCGACAGGAAGTTTTTTTAGTTGGTCCTTGAAACTTCAGATAAATGGAAGACCCAGTGCTGGTGAAATAAATAAATATGAAAATATATATTGCCTATCAAAGCTGGGAGGTGAAACTTTTCATCCCCAGATAGTGGCTGCAGACCTTTCAGAAGGGCCAAATATTGTGTGACTATGGAAGACGTGAAGGAACCGGAGTCTTGGCAGCCGAGGTATTAGGAGGACAGGAAATTACAGATTCAGGCTTATTTACTTGGTGATATTATTTGTTAACAAGATGCATAATAGCCACAGAATTTGTGTTTTGTATGTCTGCAAATATCAATTGTCCTCATCCCACCTCTATCCTATTTCATATATTCACTTATTTGTGCACTGGGTGGATAGCTCACAATTCTCTTTGAGTTCTGCCCACACAAAATGGCCACAGGTCAGCTCAAATCAGAGTTAAAACTAATTCTAATGGAATAAAACTACAGCAGGAGAGCCACTGAGTGTTAGAACTACTGAGATGATGAGCTATGGGGTTAGTCATCATTAAACAGCATTGTCTACTACTACTGACACAGAGCAGGAATGATGCTAGTTGTACTAGTGATTATTGCCCGACTGAGGGCTGAAGAAACACTACAAGAAGACAAACCCAGTTTGTAGCTCTCGGCTGTCGACAGCGTTTGCTCTTGTGTCCTTTTGGCTCTAAACCTCGGTGCGTTGTGTGGTGCAATCTCCTCTGGAAGGAGAGATGGAGGACTAAAGGACGCATGGATTCAAGGATGGAGAAGGAGAGAGAGAGCGAAACTCGCCCTCAGGGGAATCCATCATCGTCCGGACTGAGCGCCACGCGCTGCGGAGAGCAGATAAAAAACAGTTACATGTGTTGAAAGAAAGAGGGAGAAACAGAAATGCACAGGAATAAATGAAAAGGCCCATGGGGAAAGGAGACGAATACGGAAAGATCAGCTATTCAGATCCCCCAACACACACACACTGAAGAGTGCGACGTGTGGGGCATTGGAGAGAATCCTGTTATGCCACTGGGGCGTCCCGCACGACTGATGTCTTTATCTCTGCTTGTGCTTTACATGCTGACTGCAGCGCAGGAAGTTCAAACCACGCTCCTATAATCCCTCCATCTGACTAACGGCTCTCATCAGCACAGGGATAACCATTTCATGCTTCCGGCATTCCCAGGCCGGCGCTTACACTAACATATAATTTAACCCTTACATCACTCAAATAAATAAACAGTAGAACACCTAAATAAATAAATAAACTATAATGTATTAAAAGATTGTCCAGTCATTTAAGGTGCTCGTTGCTCATCCCTAAATCAATTTAGTACTTAATTACAAGCACTCAGTAGTGAGTCATCAGTAGCGAGTACTCTGTACTGAGTTTTTAGACTCCCACTTTATATTAAGTGTCCTTAACTACTATGTACTTGCATCAAGAAATAAATACAATGTACTTACTGTATTCATAATGCATTTGAGAACACTTGTGGTGCTCTTGAGTTTGGATAGGGGGAGGGTTAAGGACAAGTTTGGTGGTATCAGCAGGTTTAAGGGTGGGTTAAAGTGTAAGGCAGTGGTTCTCAAACTGTGGTACGTGTACCACTAGTGGTATGCGGGCTTCCTTCTAGTGGTACTCGGAGGAATCGCAGAGTAATTAAAATAAAATCTTAACACACTTTTAACCCTCTGATGTACACAATAACACCGGTGTGATCAGTAAATTAATTTTAATAGGCTTCACCTTTTATTTTATTTTCAATTTCCTAATGTTTGTTACGTGTTCTATCATTTGAAGCAATATTTGTAACGGTTGTTGGAGGCGAATATCTCATTTTTAATCCAAATGTTGACAGGTATAGTTTAATCACTTGCTTTTCTAACACACAAAGCCTACTCTAATGCCCAGATCAAATTTAAATATGTAAATACAATTCATATATTTAAAATACAAGTTAATGTTTAGATTTTAAAGACATACAAATAAGTCATATATAGATGCAATATATAGTTAAAAAAGAGTTTAAGAATATGATGACATATAGCCTACTGTACTGTATATTTATGAGGTCCAAGGAACTTGATGAATAGTCTACTTTATGATCATACTTTTTAGTTTTCTTTTTACTTTTTAAGAACGATGCCAGTTTAATTAACTTTAAAAGCACATTTTAGTTTAAATCTTGACGTTTATTTATTTATTTATTTATTTATTTGTTTGTTTTACCTGTTATTGTTTAAACTATTTAGAATGTTTAAAGTGGCTGACAATAATAAATACTCATAATAACGAGGCAGAATTAGTCTGCCACGTTTTTAAACTGTGCAGTGCTGTATCTGCTTAATTAGGCCTAATATGCTACTGTATTTCAATACTGGTCATTATGGTGGTACTTGGAGAGACCATTTTTTTCTGAGGTGGTACTTGGTGAAAATTGTTTGAGAACCACTGGTGTAAGGGATGGTTAACAGTGTATTTACAAATGTAATTACAGAGATTAATTACACACAGGTATGTAATCAAGCATAAGTACAATGTAAAAACATGTCTTAACACAGTAAGTACATCGTAACAAATTATTAAATTTGGTGTAAGTACATATTAGTTAAGGCCACTTAATATAAAGTGGGACCGTTTTTAGTAATACTGAATTAATAAATATCAACTGTGGGATAACGGGAGAGCACAGATCCAAAGCTTTCAAACGGGGAAAGCATTTAAAGCTTTACACTCATACACACAACACGACAAAGTTGCATCAGGAATCGCACACTTCCCTATTATAAAATAGTATGTGAAAAAAGAGCTTGCTGAAATTTGAGTATCAAGTTCCTGTATGACATACTCTATGATGATGGATGATTTACTATCCCATGAGGGATCCCACAGGAGAGCATTTGTGAATAGTTAATTAACGACGCAACTAACACTGAAATAACACAGTCAATTCAAAACACATGGATTCAATTCATACTAAAAGAACATAATTTTTAAATGGTCAACAAGATGGGCATGTATGAGTATGAGTGTGCGATTTTGAATGCAGCCAATGGTAAACACAGACTAGTTAAACCTCACATGGCAATCCGTACACTACTGAAACACACACTTAAATGAAAATGTGGCGAATTATGACGATAAATATAAATATGCATGAGGAAAGAGGCAGCGTAATGCCCTCTGTCGTAAACCCCGCCCATGTTTTATCATTATCCAATTGCCTTGCTCCCCTCGGTTTCACTTTGCGCTGGTCAGCATAGGTGCCCCCGAGTACCAGTGAGCTGCCGGGTCTGGGATGCTGCCCCCCAGTGGCAGTGCTAGGTATGGTTGTCTGGCACTGCCACTCACTGGAGGGTAGACGTGTCCGATCTGCTCGCTGCGGCCGATGTGGATTTCGTCATCGTCGTCCTCTGTGGTCTTGCGGTAAACCGGGTTGTCGAAGTTCATGCTCTTGGTGTTTCGTCTCCTCCAGTTGCGCCACACCAGGTAACCTCCGGTACACAACAGGCCGATGACCACTGTGGCAAGGATAGGAACTGCATGCGTTTAACACACAGTCAACACATATGGCGGGGGCGTTAACACAGCCAGGGGACACAGAGCGGCGCATAATGACACACTAACATATACAAGCTCACACACTCTAACCGAATGGAAAAATGATACGTAGAAATACATGCAAATTACATATATGACATACAAATTCATATTGGGATTTCACATATATACAATCTGTCATTTACAACACACCTTTATATTTCCAAATATTGCAAACATGAATGCTTATATTTATTTTCAGCCATTGGATTTAAAAATATGTACACTTATGTTCAAATAAATGATATATGGCCATATATGAACACATATATATGAGTTTAGCTAATATGTTTGAACATATATGTACATATTTGTATTTTTAATGGTTGAAAAAAAAAAAGAAGCTGTCATTTATGCATTTTTTTCGAAGGTTTATGTTCCATAAATGACATATTTATATATTTTTGAAATCCAAATATGGACTTTTATGTCAAATATGAAATTTGGATGTACTTCTGTATATCAGATATCTATATGGGTGTGCATCATGGCAGACCAGGGTCAAACGTGTTATTAATTGAATAGTTCAGCCAAAAATGAAAATATTAAATATATTTTACTCACAATCAAGAATTTTATTATATAATATTCTGGCTCTTGCTGGGTTTGTAATGGCATTTTTGCCAAATCATGGCTTAAAATAACAAGTTTTTGTTACGTTCTATACTGTAACTCACTTCTCTCATGAATGCATGCACAGGAAAGCAAGGGATACATTTAAATGTGGGGTTTTTCATATAAATACCCATTTCACTTCAGAATAACCCACTTAATTAATGCACGTTTTAACCATTTACTGCATTTACAAAGTTTTACCATTTACTGCAATTACAAAGCTGGGAAGAACCAGTATATTGTAAGATTTATGGGTGAACAATTTCTTCATCCCAGCAAATCAGACTAATTTAAATATAATATACTATTGGGCTTGCAGATTTGGAAACTGTAGCTAGAATCTAGAATAAATTTAAATATAATGTAAAATTTACAGCAATAAATATTTAATAAACTTCAAAAAAAAAAAAAACTGAGACATGGTTGTAAACTCAGTATATATATGAACTGAATGGGGAAAATGTTGGTTTGTAGTAACTGATAAACTGCCAGTAACGAATTCATTAACTGTTATTAAATCAGTTTAGCTCAGTTTACGCAGTTCTGCTGAATCAATCATACTAAAACTTGCTCTACTTTTATAAAAGCAGTAAGATTTCTTTAATAAAAACTTTTATTCAAAAACACATTAAACCGATCAAATAGCGAAGATTTATAATAAAATAAATGACTATTCAACTATTTAATCTTAAAGAAGGTTGCTGGTTCGAGCCTCAGCTAGGTCAGTTGACATTTCACTGTGGAGTTTGTTCTCCCCCTGTTCACATGGGTTTCCTCCAGGTGCTCTGGTTTTCCTCACAGTCCAAAGTCATGCTGTAGGTGAATCGTATAAGCTAAATTGTCCGTAGTGTATTTGTGTGAATGAGAGTGAAGGTCATTCGCTGCTTAAACATATGGTGGATAAGTTGGCAGTTCATTCCACCGTGGCGACCTCTGATTAATAAAGGGACTAAGCTGAAAAGAAAACGAATGAACGAATGTATTGAAATAGAAATCAGCTATTTATTCATTCTCCTTCTGCTTAGTCTATATTTCAGAGGTCGCCACAGTGGAATGAACCGCCAGCTGTTTTAGCCCTTCCACACGCCCTTCCACACGCAACCCAGCATTGGGAAACACCCATACACACTCATTCACTTACACATTTATACACAACAATTTAGCTTACCCAATTCATCTATACCACATGTCTTTGGACTGTGGGGGAAACTGGAGGAAACCCACGCAAAGAAAACACACAGAAATGCCAACTGGCCCAGCTGGGACTTGAACCAGTGACCTTCTTGCTGTGAGGCGACAGTGCTAAATCAGCTACTTTATTCATTAAATAATTTTCTCGTCTCAACACTAATGCGTTTTAGTTTTAAAACGCATAAGTTTTGCTACGGTTACACCATCCGTCCACACTAACAGCAGAATGAACTGCCAACTTATCTAGCATGTGTTTTACGTAGCGGATGCCCTTCCAGCTGCAACCCATCACTGGGAAACATCCACACACACTCATTCACACACATACACTATAGGCCAATTTAGCCTACCCAATTCACCTATAGCGCATGTCTTTGGACACGCTAACACGGGGAGAACATGCAAACTCCACAGAAACACCAACTGACCCAACCGAGGCTCGAACCAGCTACCTTCTTGCTGTGAGGTGACTGTCCTACCCACAGCGCCACCGTTAGGCCCCTCAGCTACTTTATGTTAATCTAATTATTTCACAATGTTAATATTTTACTATATTATTATCAAACAAATCTTTTGAAAACATCTTTCACAAAAAACTAAAAAAATCCTAACCCCAAACTTTTGATTGATAGCGTAAATAATTTATGAAGAGTCTGATCAAACCAGAGGAACTGCTTTAAAAAAGCCCAAAATAGCAGATATATTTGACCTAGGGCTGCCAAAGACACACCTTTTCCACTCGCTCTTTCTCAATTTTCTCTCTCACACACACAAACACACACGCACAGTGGCTTAGTGGGATATGTGAAGGGGACGCTCACATGCGGCTCAGAGAGAAAGCAAGTCTACGGGGAACAGCCGAAATGGAATTGGACTGTGTTTATGTGCAAACGTTCCTTCATATAAATGGATGGAGGGAGCACATTACTATTCAGGCCGAATTGATAACCATGTGTGTCTTCACTGCAGTGGCTTGCAAACTCATTCCCTAATTTAAAAGATCATCCGTGGCTCCTCCAATCCCCTGGAAGCTCTCCTTTAATTGCTCTTTTGTCTGGGGGGCCGCAGAGACCTCCTCATCATGTGTTTTCCTCCATCACTCAGCCTCTATTGTCTCCCTATAAACACTTGGACCGCATTCAGTCGATGAATCACTTTTTTTTTTTACCAAGCCACAATAAAAGAAGGCATTTTACAAAAGTAAGATAAGAGGGATGGCTGTAATTACACACAGAGCTTTTAAAATGGTTTTAGAGGAAAGGTATTTCACTTAGTGTCTTTCATTTGAATATGAGCTCAGACAAGGTCATTTCAATCCTACTAAGCCACCAGCCAGACAAACCAATGAAGCCCATCAGGTCCTTTTGACAGAGACGTTCTATAGAGATATATGTATATTTACAGACGCTGTACTTTATACATGTATAGTTGAATCAAACAGTCAAAAGGATGATGTGTAGAAACTAACCGGGAGAACGATCACAAAATCAAAATGTATGAGCGACACTTCTCTTTAGGGGTCACAAATAACCATTTATAAGCTGCTGGTTTCATAAAGAGCACAGTGTGTTTAAAAGACAGGTTGTGGGACGCTGTCAGAGACGTTTCTGAAATAAAACTTGATTAAACTCAACGCAAGCTCAATCGACAGAATCTGTGGATGGAAAAATGTGCACAGTAAAGCTCTTCATAAGAGTTACGCTACTGAGACAGTATTTTTTAAGCTCAAGCATTATTTCATTTCACTATAATATATGTGAAAACATTCAAAAAAATACCGTCTAGCATCACAGGACTATGGTGCTACATGTAGACAGATTCATCATGATCAAAAAAAACAAAAAAGAATTATATATCATACATAATGCACAAAACCACATATGGTAATTCATATCGCTTTGGTAATAAAACAACTACAGAAACATAGACAAATTAAACAAATTACTCAATATAATACTCTAGTTTTCTACAACTATAGAATATTATACTACAATATACCACAGTTTACTGTAGTAAAAACTAATTAAAGTATACTTCAGTATTTAATTAATTAATTAATTCATTCATTCCTTTTCTTTTCGGCTCATTCTCTTTATTAATCAGCGGTCGCCACAGTGCAATGAACCGCCAACTTATCCAGCACATGTTTTAAGCAGCGGATGCCCTTCCAGCTGCAACCCATCACTGGGAAACATCCATACACACTCATTCACACACATACACTATGGACAATTTAGCTTACCCAATTCACCTATAACACATGTCATTGGACTTGTGGGGGAAACCGAAGCACCCGAAGGAAACCCACGCGAACACAGGGAGAACATGCAAACTCCACACAGAAATGCCAACTGACCCAGCTGAGGCTCAAACTAGTGACCTTCTTGCTGTGAGGCGATCATGCTACCCACTGCGCCACCTCAGTATTTATTACAGTTTATCCTATAGTTAACACTACAGTATGCTGTACCATTCTTTAATGAATAGTTGTTAATTCCCAAATATATATACAGTATAATACTGTTATACACATATAATACACGTATTATAGAGTATAATACACTATACTATAGTATAGTATAGTTCAAAACTCTGTAGTATTTAAGCTACACTACTCTTTTTTTATGAGAACCTATGCATATCTAAAACAATCAGTATTGAGCATTAATGTATGAAGTATAACCATTTGGAGTCATAGTTAAAAAAAAGTAATCAATATTATTCATTTTGTCTTGTATAAATTGGATCTCTTTACTGCAAAAAAAAACCCCAAAAAAAAACATCTAAAATAAAATCACTAAATATAAAATATATTTACATATTTATTAAGAAACAATAATAATATTTTTCACAGATTATAAAAGTAAACATGTAAACAAACATTCTAAAGCAGTGTTTTCACTATCACTGGCCCATCAATATCAATTGACCTGTCACACGATGGTGTTTCTAGGCAACAAGCAAACTTGTACTCAAATTCCAATTCATAAATTTAATAACTATCTAAAAAGACATTTTTGCTTAGAAATATGAATCATGAATGAAAAATCAATAAAACTGTATGTGATATGTCCTTGACTAATCTGCGAAATACTAAAGTCATCTCTTAGTCATCTGTTAGAATAAATATTTATTAACAATTTAGTTTTGACAACATGTGCTTTTAATCTTCAAAGTGAAGAAAATAGGTACAGTATTAATAGATGCAAAACAGCTTGCAAAAACATTTTTTATTTCTTTCATTCTAAGAGCTTCACTGCACACATTTTCCTTGATTTCATCGAACTCAAAATTAAGTTGAAACGGCGTTCTAGAGTAATTAGCATGCTGTCGATAGTTCTTATGTTGTATTTAACCTGGAATATAAAGCTAAATGGAGCAGCAGCAAGTTTATAAATGGCTAGTTAAGACCACCATAAGTGTCTCCAAAGCAGGTAGTGCACATAAAGCTGAAGGGCAAAAGCTGTTCGTCTACTGGGTGAACAAGGCTGAATTCAAAATGCAGGATAAAATGCTTAGTTAACTTTAATACTCACCTATTGGAATGACTATACCCAGAACCGCAACAGTTATGTTGCTACCAAGGAGGAAGTGGTCATTTCCACTGCCAGCTGTGATAGAGAAAGATTAAGAAAAAGATGTGGGGGGAAAAATAGAGAAAAAATGTGTTTTAACTTTACATGTAATCACATAGATCAGATCTTGTCACAGCAAACCGCTTAGCATTGTCCATGATTATTATATTCCTTTAAAGCAGTGTTTCTCAACCATGTTCCTGGAGGACCACCATCACTACATGTTTTGGATGTCTCCCTTGTCTGTCACACCAATTACAGGTCTTTCCGTCTCTGCTAAGGAGCTAATGATTTGAATCAGGTCTGTTTGGTTAAAGAGACATGAAAAATGTGTAGAGCTGGTGGTCCTCCAGGAATGTGGTTGAGAAACACTGCTTTAAAGTAGCCAAATTAGTCAGCTTGTAGTTTTAATGAACTCCAGCAGTATTTATTATGAATGATTTATCTTGTACTGAAATTAATTTAAAAACAGAATAAATAGAAATTTACACACATTTACACAAGTAAATAAACAGAATCAACGATGGGCTAAAAATCTGTGGAAATCTGTGCACGCAGATTCCGTGTGGGCCTACTTATACCTATAAATGTATTTGTTTTATTTGAGAAAATGTATAATTTATAATATTCCTTAGAACTGTAATGCACTCCAGAATCAGACAGATTGATTAGTTGTAGGCTCTAGAACAGTCATCTGAAATGTTGTCATACAGTGTTATGCCTGGATTTCATAAATAGCCTTGCATTTACTAACACAGACTATATTTGGAAGTATTTAAGTATTTGGAAGTAATTCAGGTTCTCCTCCTGTAGAAAAACGTCATAAGAGCAATGCTTAGTGGCTCAAGGTATTACAACAGTGTTTTTAAAAGACTTAACACTTTATTCATATAGTACCCAACCAAGCACTAGTGGTCAGAACACAAACAAATTGCAGGTAATTAAGCGATTCTCCCAAAGGAAAGCCTGTCTGAGCAAAATGCTAGCAGGCACCTGTAGCTCCGTTCACACTCCGCCTCTGCCAGCGAGATGACCTGCGAACAAAATGGTGACGGTTGGCCGCACCTACTTGTAGCTTTATTTGCGCTCTTTAGAATCCTAAGGGTGACGTCACAGATACTACGTCCATATCTTTTACAGTCTATGCTTTATTTTCCCATTCTGTGTGCTTTGTTTGTTTATTTGATCTTTGTAAATGTTGAAAAAAATAAAAATAACTATATTATTATTAATATTCATGACACTTCCAAATATGGTCAAAACCAACCATATCATTTTAGGCCCAATTCCTAGGGTTGTAAAGGGGCGTGAGGCTGCACCTACCTAAGCAACTTTTTCTTTGGCTTAGTCCATGATTTATCAAAGGTCGCGACAGTGGAATGAACAGCCAACTATTCCTGCATATGTTTTATGTGGTAGATGCCCTTCCAGCCAGAACCCATTAGTGGGAAACACCCATGCACACTCACATTCACACATGCTCATACGCTAATATGGCCCATTCAGTTTATTCAATTCACCTATACTGCATGTCTTTGGACTGTGAAGGAAACCAGAGCACCCAGTGGAAACCCACATGAACACAGAGAGAACATGCAAACTTCACACAGTAATGCCAACTGGCCCAGCCAGGACTCAAACCAGCGACTTCCTTGCTGTAAGGGCGACAGTACTAACCACTGAGCCACCGTGCCACCAGATATTAGTAAACAATTGAACATTTTGTATCAATGCATCCTATGGTATCTTTAAACAGTTTAAACCATTGTCTTGACTACATCTATAAGCCTAAATGCACTAAAATTCCTACAAACTTTAACCCTCTGTAAAAAAAAGCATGAACTTAAGGGTGTGTAACAGGTACTGTATTTGGCTATCGCTGCTATTTTCATCAAGCTGAATCCTCTCCAGTTTGTATAGTAAACTGCCCATTTACTTGGCTATCTTGCCCAAGGCTATTCATTCATTGCTATTCATTCTCCACTTTGCCTTGCGCTGCTGCTTCTCATCTTAAGGTTTCTGCTGAGCAGTTGTTTCCACCAAATAAATCCCACCTCAATCTCACAATTAGCATGTGGCCCTCCATTAGCTACAGCATAATTAGTGTCTGATAATGGAGTCTGAGCCGAGAGATTAAGAGGACTAGATGGTACAGTGCTGGCATACAGATTCAGGCAACACAGCCTGAGGTGTAAAAGAAAAAAGGGCTTGTAAAACCACTACGAAACAAAGGGAAATGCAGTGTACACAGCAACCATTGCGTACAAAAGGGAAGCTAGTGAGTGAAGAAAACATATTGCCAGTAAGGGGACCCTCTTAAAGCTACAGCAAACATGTCATTTAGATGATACTAGTGACATGGGTTTCTATGGCAACACTTTATCTGCATAATTGTGTTTGTATATAGTGTATAGTTCCCATTTAAGTGCAGTTTGTTTTCATTTAAACCGCATTGTAATTCTCTTCATGTAAAACGAGTTATCGACTCCACTAAATCATTCCTCAGAGCCATATGTCTGTGAAAAGGAAGTGTATCTAAACTCACAGACAGGCTCATTAACGTGGAAATGCTTTTAGTGCAAGCAATTCACCTGTAACAGGTGATGCTGACAAACTCTATTATGAGCAATGAATACAGCTAACTTAAATCTACAACACAGAGTTTGACGAACACTTTGTATAATTCATGACATGTTTCATAATACTACATGTGTATTTAGCTGGTGTGCTTACCCTTAATTGTTGTTAGACAGATTTCCTCATTTAAATACAATGAGGACAGTAAGACTTTGTGTTTGAAATAAGTCTCTTATGCTTACAGGGTTTCTGCAGCTTTCACCTAGTTAAATTTAAGACATTGTAAGACCATTATGAAAGAAATTTTAGACTTAGACAGGGCTAAATGTTAAGGATTTTTTTTCAAATATCCCAGTTAGGAAAGATTTTCACCAGCCCTATCAAAAATGATCAAAATTTAATACATTTATTCATACAACATCAATAATTTTGTTTGAATATTGTTTTTAATTAATTTTCAAATATATCCATAAGACGCTATTACCCTTGCCAAGAATAGAACTTAAGAAAGTTGCTAATTAATTCAGTCTACAATAATAATAATTGAATAATAAAAAATATAGGTCAGTAACCTCAGCACTAAATAAATGCTATTTTGCTATTAAGACCTGTTAAAAAAAGATTTAAGACCTACAACACAATATTTCTGTAAATTTAAGACTTTTTAAGGCCTAAAATTTAGCTTTTGAGATTTTATAAATTTTAAGACTTTTTTAAGACCCAGCGGATACCGTGGCTTAACAAAATTGCATTTATTAAAAACACAGTAAAACTGTAATTCTGAATGTCTTCAGTGTCAAATGTTTATTAAGAAATCACGCTAACGGTGTTCATGATTTTTTTTTAATCATCAGTGATGTTTTGCAGCGTATTTTTTGTAAAAAAACAAAAAAACAAAAACAAAACATGATTCAGTTGCAAAAGAACAGTAACAATGCAAAAGACTTTCACTGTTGATTTCATTTCATGCACTGCAGTTTAACACAGTCTTGCTTAATTAAACGTGTTTATATTATAAAAAAATTAAAAAATCGCATATTCATTCATTCATTCATTCATTTTCCTTCAGCTTAGACTTGATTTATCAGAGATCACCACTCTGGAAAGAACAGCCAACTATTCCAGCATATGCTAAATCTCGCGGATGCCCTTCTAGCTGCAACCCAGTACTGGGAAACACCTATACACTCTCACACACACTCATAAAATACAGCCAATTTAGTTTATTCAATTCACCTACACCACATGTCTTTGGATTGTGGGGGAAACCGAAGCACCCGGAGGAAACCCACACAAACACAGAGAACATGCAAACTCAACACAGAAATGCCAACTGGTCCAGCCGGGACTCAAAACAGCAACCTTCTTGCTGTGAGGCGACAGTGCTAACCACTGAGCCACCGTGCTGCAAAAAAGCGCATATATTATTTCGAATGATAAAAACTGTGATATGGGAGATTCTAAAAATTGAAACACATATGGCAGAAAACCGTGATGTCACAGGCATGCATTTCATTGCCATCTACTGGCCTGGCATGCATAATATGTCTTTGGTCCTTTTCTTATTTCTCACATATTCATGGATTGTTATACCTGCTGTGTTGTCTGTACACAAACTTTGAAAAACAACTCCAATTTCCAACATCGTTGTCATGTAAATGAATCCTAAAACTCCAGGCAGGTCTTTGTCTTCATTAGCAAGCAGCCAGAAAAGCCAGAAGTGCTGGCGTATTTCATCAGTACCCCTTAGTGCAGCAATTTACAGGTTTTATTTAATGGAGAGTTTTGCCATTTCAGCCGTCTAATATGCTGTTAGTCATAAAATATTCAAGAATCCAAATTTACGGGTTAAGAATGGCCACTTCTGTGCTCTGATGATGCACTGAAAGGCGAAAAGGCTACAACAGCACTGGTTGTTTTACCAGTTTTATTTTTTATTTTGCTTTGACGGACAATAATCTTTGGAAGGTTTTTTCATGGATGTAGATCTCATTATTGAAGTCAGTAATGGCTGTATTCCTGCTGTTTTCCAGGTGGCGTTGGAGGGTGAGTGCGGAGAGGAAGACGGCTGAGGGCAGTGTTCATCAGTCAGGGCTGGACGCTTCTCACTTTCACTGGCTGCTGGAATTCAGCACAGACTCACACCGGGACCCCGGGCCACTGCTAAAGCCTCATCTATCACTCGCAAGTGGCCCAGTGATGCTCGGCAAGCAAATTCCACCACACATTAATTTTATAGACTCTGAGGACTACTGTACGGGTACTGTATGAGAGCATTCATGCTTTAAGGGCTTCAGCTGAATGTAAGCAATGTCGATATTTTGCTCACAATCCTATTCACCAGTTAGCATGTCAAAAGTCTGGTCAGGACAATATATTTTTAAGGTTTTGAAAAAGTATCTTACACTCTTATGGATTGCATTTATTTGATATAAAATAATTTTTTACAAAATATTTAATTACAGCTTTAAAATAAGTTTAAAGTTTTTTAGCAGTCATCTACTTTTGGGAAACTGTGATGCATCCTTTTATAAAGGTTCCACAATATAGATTTCAAAAATACCATTTATTTCAAATAAAACGTTTAAAAATATGTCCCTATATATGTCTATCAATGCTTCTTTCTCCTTTCCCAAAAGAGACAGGCTGTGATAAATATTGTGATAAAAACACTATAAAACTTAAAATTTATTTCAACATTTAGTCGAATAATTTATATAATTTGTAAAATTTCTAAAACATTATTCGAAAATATTTATTTACAGCCTAAAATAAGTAAATTTTTGGGGAACTGTGATACATTATTTTATGATTTAAAATACCATTTATTTGAAAAATAAAAAAGGTCACTTCTATAAATTCTTCAACTTTTTTGGCTGGTTAATGGTGTATACAGTATATAATATTTATTAACAGTTAAAGTCAGAATTATTAGCCCCCCTGAATTCTTTTTCTCCCCAATATCTGTTTAACGGAGAGAAGATTTTTTAAACACATTTCTTAACATAATAGTTTTAATAACTCATTTCTAATAACTGATTTACTTTATCTTTGCCATGATGACAGTAAATAATGTTTTTCTAGATATTTTTCAAGACACTTCTATACAGCTTAAAGGGACATTTTAAGGCTTAACTAGGTTAATTATATTAACTAGGCAGGTTAGAGTAATTAGGCAAGTTATTGTATAATGATGGTTTGTACTGTAGACTATCGAAAAAATAAATGAGCCTAAAGGGGCTAATAATTTTGACTTTAAAATGATCTTTAAAAACTGCTTTTATTTTAGCTGAAATAAAACAAATTAGAATTTCTCTAGAAGAAAAAAAATATTATAAGATGTTGTGAACATTTCCTTGCTCTGTTAAACATCATTTGGGAAATATAAAAAAAATGAAAGGGGGACTAATAATTCTGACTTCAACTGTGTGTATATGGGCACTATTTGTATGACTGTATTGTATGGCTTTATAACTAAGTCTTAGCCCTTCCCCTTACCCCTACCCTTCGTTTTGCATGTTCACATGAAGGGGAAGGGGTGTCCCAATTCTCTTTAGCTTGAAGGCGTAGGGGCTAAGGGGAAGGGCTAATTACCCCTTGAAACTGAGATTTTTCAGGACGACACTTGAAACCAAGGGGTAAGAATATTTCCCAGAATACACCAGCTACAACAGCAGTGTGGCTGCACACGGAAGTCAGGAGATGCACAAATTAGTATTTTTTTGTCATTATTACGAGTTTTTACAACAAACAAGCATATGTTTAATACATTCATAACCGTGTTCGTGTTTTACCGTCATGGTTAAAATAAAAAATAAAAACGCTAAAAAAAACCCCGCTAAATTTATCTATAAATCTATAATGCATAATAATAACTCCTGTACAGCAGTCCCACAGCATACTTTCACATCTGTCACTCGATGACACTCAACAGAAAATTCTAGTGGTTGGAAATTAACATTTTACATTGTCTGCTATAATGTTAATGTTGTTTTTGTGTGTTTACATAGATGAATATGGCCATGGAGTAAATGCACAGTACAGTTACGAGCTTATTGCCACATTATATCGTCATGATAACATGACAAACAGTACGCCATTAGGGTTTTCCTGAAGGTAAATACCAAAAAATAACACAACTGGAATAAATACAACAGTCATGATCATGTTGTAGTGCTGTCCCATTTCTTAGGGTTAAATTGTGAACACTCTGTTTCAAGGGCCAAGGGGACGGGGAAGAGGTAGGGGTACAAAAATAGAATTGGGATTGGGCCTAATAGATACAACTAACAGTTTATAACTAATGTTTAAAATGTGATCATCAGTCATCATCAACCACCTGTAATATTTCTTCCTTAAACCTCAGACACATTCGCGTGTAAATGCTGTACTTACATATTAATCATCTTAATCTTGATCATTAATCTTAATCACCAATTTATTTAACAAGCTGGACACAATGCTATTAAATTTACTATGTTAATTATAATAAGGAATAAATTCATCATCTGATATTTTTGATACACACTGACCTGACACAATCATGACATAATATAATTTCCACTATAATATCATTTCTATTTTGTGCTTAAATCAGAAAACAAAACAGGCTCATCACGGAAGAGGTAATAGAGTATAACAGAACTAAACAATAGATGTAGACACAATGATGTCACAGACTCACCGCGATGAGAGAGGTTGGCATTGGCTCCTTGAATGCTGTTGACATGTGTGATGGTTGTAGATGTGTGCCTGTGATCTGTTGTGGTCTCGGTGGAGGTGGGCTGTTTCCAGTGTGCAGTAGTGCTGGGCTGAGAGCTCGCTGTGCTTGAAGTGGATGTGGAGTGTGTGCTGGTGGAGCGGTGAGTGCTGGAGTGGGTGGATGTGCTGGAGCTGCTGCTGCTGCTGCTGGTTGTAATTGGTCTTGCAGTTGTAGAGAGTGTACTGGTGGTTGTAGGTGTTTTGGTTGTTGTGGCTAGAGTGGAGGTTGTAGGAGTCGCAGTAGTAGAGAATTCTGCTGCTGAAGCAGTGGATGCATCTGGAGCAGCAGTTGTTTTGGGTTTTACTACAAACATGGGAAACAGAAATAAGGGGTGATACAGATTGCTTCCTAGAAACAACTCAAGTTTAAACTTTCTGTAAATGCTTCAGTCTGTCAAAAATAGACTATGCCAAACATGTACTGAAAAATAAATCCTAAATATTTTGATTCCCCCCTGTATAGACCATAATCCCGGTCCTCTTCTTACATATGACATAGAAAATAATATATATATTTTTTATTTTTTTTAAGGGTTTTCACCTTTATTGATAGGACAGTGGAAATTGACAGACAGGAAAGTATGGGGAGCAGAGATAGGGAAAGGAACAGCAAAGGACCTTGAGCCGGGAATTGAACTCAGGTCACCGCGAGCAACTCGGTGCTATGTGTCGACGCACTAACCACTAGGCTATTGGCGCCAACAATAAAAAAAAAATGAATTGCAGTTGCCGATGATCATTAGCCCTCCTGTGAAATTGAAATCGTTTTCAAGTGCTGTTTAATGGAGATATTTTTTCCCAACACATTTTTAAACATAATTGTTTTAATAACTAATTTCTAATAGCTGTTTTATTTTGTCTTTGCCATGATGACTGTACATAATATTTTACTAGTTTTTTGCAATGTGCTAGTAATCAGCTTAATGGCTTAACTAGGTTTATTATGTTAACTAGACAAGGTAGGTTAATTAGTCAAGTCTTTGGACAACAGTGGTTTGTTCTTAAAGGGACTAATTATATTGACCTTAGCAGTTAAAAAAAGAAATTAAATATATATACTTTTATTTCATTCATGCTAAAAGCATCACATTGTTCTCCAGAGAAAAATATAATAGAATACTCTGAAAAAAAAATTGTTGTTCTGTTAAACACTTGGGAAAAACCTAAAAAGAATAAAAGCTTGAAAGAAAAAGCTAATAATTGGTATTCAAATGCATATTTTAAACAAAAGTTTCTCAAATAATTTTAACTAATTTAAAAATAATTTTCAGAATCAATATTTGATTCTGATCGGTCAGCTGCATCATCTAGTGGTTTGTTACAGTGCTGTAGCACTCGTGACTTGTCTTAAGACCATGTTTTAATGATCTTGGTCTTGTCATGGATTTCTTACTTTTGATATTGTTTCTTGGTACTGACTCATGCTCAAAAATATTAGCGGTCAGTATTACAGTACGTTAATATTTCTTTAAAATCATGTTTGATCAAGATGTCCAAAGACCGGTGATTTGATTGTGTACAACCGTGCATGACTTGAGACTAACATTAATTTGCAGTCTCTTATCTACATGTTGAAAATGTCTTTAACAACTTGTTACAGTTGAATATATACCGGTATAGTTTTACATTAATATTACTTGTATAAGAAATGTTATGTGGACTTACAGTATAATGTTAGGTGGACAAGAAAAATACTGAAAGTAGTCATAATTGTATTTTCCACCCTCTACTGTGTGGCTTTTTACCCTTAAATTATCTTTTTTTTTTACCAATATGACAAGTAAATAACATACCCACTTTACCCGCTAACAAACTCAGATCAATTGTCATCATAAGAAAACTTTTACTAGGAACTAAATTAACATAGCATTTTAAAGAGCTACAAAACACATTAAGGGCTTTCACAGAGCATAGTTAATTATAGGAACTATTTCCAGTGGTGTAAACGTGCCAGAAAAGTGGGTACTACTGCCACTAATTCTAGGAACTGTAAAAAACGTTCCTCTTGTGCAAAAGCCCCTATAGAGTAAGTTAATTTAGCAATATTTACCTGTTATGCTTGTCTATAGTGGTCTTTTGCTCTTTTCTCAGCTTTGTAGTTACACAATCATTATTGACATTATTGGCGTAAGATGTCAGCGTTAAACTTTGAAATATTTTTGCTTCATTTATCTACAGTAGGGACGCATTGTTTTCTTGTCCCCTACAGTCTATGGTCTAAATGACAACTCCCAAATTCTACTCACAATCATAAATCGAGAGGCAAGTATGAATAAACTTGAGCCAGGGCTCTTTCTTTTGTTACCTGACACACAGCGGCGCATGTCCGGGCCCAGTTCCATACTGTCAGGGCAGGCACAGGTGTATTTGGGGGAGTGTTCAGTGATTTGAGGAGCTCTGAGGCACAGATACTCACAGCCTCCATTGGGCAAATTCCCCAAGTTGCATGTGTCTGGAGCTGCAGAGAAAAGCACAGTTTAATTCTGATAAATTAGCCTCTGGAATGGTTCTACAGTAGTATATATGAGTACAGAGATTAAAATATTAGCACGAGAGCTGAACTAATAGTATGCATTGAATGCTAGACTGCAGAGCCAAAACAATGAAAGTTGTTCAATGTCAAAAAATTTTTTTTATCACATACATATTAAAAAGAAATTGAGTGTTTCTTTTCAGCTTAATGCAGTTCAAAATGAACTTAAATGCAATTGTTCACAGGTATAAATTGGATATTAAATAAACTGGATAAATACAGCAACAGTCATTAATCACTTCATTTATGGGTTACGGGTATGACATATATTATTAATTAAAATATAAATAGCATTCAAAAACTCTGAAGGTCGTACAATTTTCCTTAATTTCCTAATTCTCATTAAATTGATGGCAGTTAAAGTTATTTAAAAGACTTAAAACTAAAGACGTAGACTAAAAAATAAATGCATCATATTTAGTAATGGAAAAATGTATTAGTTGCACAAAAATATTAAGCAGAACAACAGTTTTCAACATTAAAAATTAGACATTTTTCGTAAAAAAGATTTGTGAATGACATCAAAGAAAACAAGAAACATGCATAGATGTCTTGTGCTGATTTAAAAAAAAAGTTTGTATTTATTACAAAAGTGCTACACAGAGCATTTATTGACTAAGCTTAACACTGTGCCATAACTACATGAGCTGCCGTACTGCCACATGTGATAAAGTCTTTTCCATGATAAAAGGACATCTATTTTACCCCTTTTACAAGATGTAAGATAAGACTCTCCAGAATGTGATGGTAAAGTTTCAGTAAAAAAGTTTTCAGCTCAAATTATTTATTATATGAAGTACAATCTGCCCATTTTGGTGTCTGAGGACAATGTAGCTGTTTTTGTAGCCTGTGGCTTTAAATCCAAATGAATTGTCCCTTCCCACCCACCGCACCCACGTACGTGTCTGCTTCTCATGCGTTACGTTAGATAAACAGCCGTCAGTGATAAAGACAGACAGGGATGAAGCTGAAATAAGGTCACTAGTCAAAAATACCAAGTAAGTTTATTTGATGTATTTGTGGTGGAGTTTATTCAAGCCTTTCTGAAATGATGAGTCACACACAAATGCCGTTTGCAGTATACAAAAACACACAGATGTGCGTTTACTGACACCATGTGGCCGTGGTGATTATAGGGGTTATGATTACATGGCGATTTTACTCTGTTTACTACAAACATGCTCTGAATTAAAAACGTTATAAACTTATAAAACTAATTAAGGAGCAGCTGATCACAGAGTTGAAACATGTTTTAATCCCAGCGTCTTTGCAAAAAATGTTCTGTGAACGTGTATACATGTTATTATGGAGAAATGGCACCTGTCAATGAATTCGGTGGGCGGGGAAAAGTGCACTACTTCTTCACGTTGCGGTGGACCTCAAAATCACTGGGATTTGGATCGTATTTTAACCTCAAACGTTGTTTTAAAAGAGACTTATTGTGTTTATATCACTCCAATATGACAGTGGACACACTATACCCACACACAGTTCTGTCCCAACAGCTCACAAAAGTTGCTTTTTATCATAGGTGCCCTTTAAAAGGAGTTTTTGTCCTAACCATAAGCAACAGTTTTTATTTTTAGAAACAATTTCTATTTCTGTGGACACAACAGCATAAACTACAACAACAATGATCACCTTAGGTACAGATTATGGGCTTTATTCAGTGTTAAATGCTTCCAATGTGAGTCTGAGTACCATTTTACATGACACTTATTGCCATACTGAAAGCGGCAGCACATTTACTTAAGAAAACCTTGAAAAGAATAAACCAGAAAACAGAAAATACAGTTTAACATGAATTTAAGGACTGTGCACTCCAAATGCAAGTGCAAACCAATAACAAAACATCTACTTTTAAATAATGTTAATATGTAATAGGTTTTGTATGTTTAATATGTAATAATTAGATTATAAAATGGTCCATTTGCTTGGGAGTGCAGTGCACTATTCTGCGCCTCTGAATATTTGTGGTATTTAAATGTTTCTTTTGTGTTGACTCTGGAATCTTGTCGTTTCACATGTTGTCAGAACATGATGTTAGCAAATACAAATCCGTCTTTTAATTTTGTGGTCATTTGAATGAATATATTACCACAATGCAGGAAATCCATTTGAGATTAAAATGTTCTGCTTTAGAAACACTATTCACAAGGCTCTTTCACTGAATATCATTTTATTTCTATCTTTTCCTTAAGAAGCGCTATCATAAAATCATGTTTTGTAGGGGGTGCTAAGCTGATTAATATTTCACTCAGAGGCACTTGAGATACAATAAGCGGTTGGATTCCATTCTCATCATCTCTGGTTGAGCGCAAGTGTGTTTTCCCGCTTTCGTTTGCATTTTCAGAGCAACACGTTTAATTCTTTGATTTAGATTTCAACAGCACTTCTCATTTATTAATGTGAGGAGGCTGTAAATTGGTTCTTCTGCTGTGACGCTGCACGTGGTCTGTTTGTGATAAAGGGATGAAAACAAAGAACCCAAATCTGCACACACAGGCACGCACACTGCCACTTTCATTTTCTCTGCCTGTCTCTGGAATATAAAAAACAACAAATCACCATAAATATGCTATTCAATGATACGTTGCTATTACTGGAGAGTAAAAAAACAAGAGTCAGCAAAGATTTGCCTCTCATCATTATAACAATGCTAAAAAGGTGACACTGAAAACAATACAGTTGAAGTTTTGTTTTTTTTATTAGCTGCTGAGAGGCATTAGCGGAATTAAGCAGGCATTTTATTACCGCTGTAGCCTTATGAAACGGCCTCTTCACACGTGAAAAAGAGCAAGAACAAAAAGTTTTTGCAGCTTAGTTTCTCTAAATCTTCCTTTTGGACTTGAGTTTTGAGAGCACATCGAAGTCTCTTATCTTAGAATAAGATAAGAGTGGTTTGATTTCTTATGATACGAGTTCTTTAATGAATTATAGTATCTGTCATTGGCTTTTAAGCTCAACAGATAAAACAGACTGAAAGTTATTTCAAAGTTCTGGGAAAGTAAAATAAATAAAAAAAGCACTGATTTGATAAAAAGTGATATTAAAAATGTTTTTTATGTAATGTTGTCCTTTTGAACTTTATTCAGAATTTATAAAAAAATATATATCAGTCTTTTCACAACACTTAAGCAGCACTGCTATAGGATTTTGCTCATAAAGAGGGGAAAGTTTAAAAAAACGGCTGAAAAACAGAAGAAAAGGTGGCATGTAATTCAATTCAATTCAATTCAATTCATCTTTATTTGTATAGCGCTTTTACAATGTAGATTGTGTCAAAGCAGCTTCACATGCATTATAAAAAATTGAAACAGTGTCAGTCCAGTTTTCAGTGTTGAAGTTCAGTTTAGTTCATGTAATAAAGTTCAGTTTAGTTTATGTAATAAACATTCATTCAGTACATCCATGTGTACAAACTTCTTTTGAACGCGATAATTCGTTTGACAGTACTAATAAAGATCATATACAGGCATAGCTATGTGTATAAACATGTTAACGTGTCATATAAAAATCAGATACAAACTCCACCACACTTATAAAACATACAGGAGAATATAAATAATGTACCCTGCCATGTAATCGCTGCAATCAAATCTCCATCTTGTTTTGCAATAATCCATGTCTTTACTATAGTTTTGGTGGAGTAAACAATTGTAGCGTTAACTTCTATATGTGCAGCAGCCGTGAAGTTGGTTAATTGTAAGTTCATTGACCGAACACAAAAGAAATGCAACCATTGCGACAAAACTAGAAGGTTTTTATTGTGGAGCACTTTCCCCCTTTCAATAATAATGTAGATATGCATCCATGCTTTTGTATGCTTTCATCTGTTATTTCGTGATGTCTGGAAAATATCCGCATGGGGAAAAAAACTATAGAATTTATAATAAACATGTTTTTCAACCACATAGTAAAGTGTATAATGTGTACAACTCTTTGTTAATGAATGCTACAGAATACTGTAGCATAGTAAACTGATAAACGGTAATAAATACTGTAACGTTAGTGTAAACTGTGGTGTATTGTGATAGTGTACAATTATAGAAACTGAAGCCTATTAAATAAATTGTTAATTACAACCATAGTATCGTAAGACAGCAACAATGTAATTACTACGAGTTTAATTCAAGTAGTTATCTATAGTTTGCTTCCAAACTTTTTCATGTAATGTTAGCTTACAGCCTACAGGCAAATATATTTTAGTTCAGTAGAAAACTGGCCCCTCTTCATGATATAAGGATCATGCCCAACATATGTGGTTAATTTCTATTTCTATCTCCTTAGAAATATGGTATAAATTGCAAAAATATGGACTTTCCTCTATGTCTCCCATTTGTTTTTTACTTCCTGCCCTCCATCTGAATTTCGCACATCACCAGAACAACGTGATTGAAAACAACCTATTTTCAGCGCCTGTTTTGTGTGTGATTATTAATAATAAGAAAAATATAGCACTAATTTTTAGCAAATAGCTTTTAAAAATTAATCAGATACTCAACAATTTACCAACAGAACACAACTAAAGCAAAGCTTTTAAAAGATCGTACAATTTACAAAAAGAAACGATTTAGGCACAGAACATCTAGCATATATTATTTAAACATTTACCTCAAAGACTATGAGGTTCATTAGTATTTATAAACAATATATATATAAACAGTTAAATACACTGAAAATACACTGAAACCAGAAATATAGTTCCCTCTGAAATGAGTAAAAACTAATATTTTTTTATTAAATGTACCTCATCGGTAGTCATTAATTAAAAAAAATATATAAGAAAAATGCTTGATAAATGAGTGGTTTAAAAAAAAAAACTAAATATTATTACATACTTTATAGATATCACACTATTAAAAAAGAGAGAAATAAATATCTTCAAACAACCGATCAGCCTATACACATCTGTGTTGTTGTAAATTTGGTTGGTATTGACTGTATTGGGCTTTTTGCTCACCTTCAGGCTGCCGAAGCTCATGAAACACCACCACATCCAGCGGGTTGTTGAGATGTTGGGCCAGCATCACCACGTCATTTCCCGTCAGGCGGTTTACACTGTAGATGGCCTCATCCTCTAGGTCTGTCCAGTAAACCCGGTCCTGCAGAAACATTTACAGAAGACTCATCCAACTAATTCAGAGGTACAATCTTTTCATTACATATTAAAAGACACTCAGAATAAGTATCATCTTTTTATAAATACATCAGTTTTACCCAGCTTAAGGTTATTTCAACAGTATTTTCACATTTCATTTTTTATACGTTTGCTTTGAATTATGTTTTTCTCCAAGGAAGGCCCTATATAATTGCATGACACTCCTGAATATGAATCCTGTCACTGCGCATGAATATTACCTTGTGAAAGGTTATTTCCTAATAACGACACACAGAACTCAAATGACACTTGGACAGTATAAATCAAAAGCTTGTCATTTTGAAGGTCATGTGTTTATGATGCAACGCACCAAAAAAACACGAGAGAAAGCGAGGAAGATGAAAACGAAGATAAACGCTTCTGCTTCTCTTGCACCACAAAGGTTTTTCATCAGACTAATTAAAGCTCACAGCACATCTCTGTTCTCCATCTACACCTACATGAGCCTGAAAGCGCAGGCTGGGCTGTCTGACAATACCACTTTCAACCTTCTCTTCGCTCCTCCTCTGATCAGCCCTTATCAGCAGCTACAGAAATATTGCACATGTGCATGGTGAGACGGGCTGTCACAATGACAACCGGAGATGCATCTCCTTTTCAGACAGAAACGGAAATGGATGAGGAAGTTGGAAGACGAGGACAAAGGCTACATTTATACAAGTGCATTCTCATTTTAATGCAGCCCTATACAGCTTTTGACCTTAAATACTGTCTCTAAAATGATATCAGAGGTAGAATAACTTTGAACTAGTTGAATTCTGCTGTTGAGACGACCAGATCTGCCTCCTGTCACCTGAAATCTAGCCTGCAACTTTTTGTCAGTCAAAGGGCAAACACAACCATGGAGAGATATACAGTATATACATAAGTTGTTTTCATGGCACAAGTAGAGTTAGCCAAAAGCAAAATAATTTAATATAGAACCGACACCAACACGAATGCCATGGGAGACCAACCGAAGAAACTTGAGCAAATAAAAAGAAAGAGAATTATCGGACATGAGCCTTAACATGGATTTGTATTGGACAGGTTTACACTCAAGTGCAAACTGAAAAATGCAACTGGCTGCCATGTAATGATATTTGTTAAACCGTGAAAGAACCTTGTATAGTGTTGCTTTAAAACATATATTTTTTTTGTTGGTGCCTATAGCCTAGTGGTTTAGGGCTCCAACATACAGCGGCAATGCATTTTGGGCATCGGGGCTCAAATCGGGGCTCTTTGACCTATCCCCCTCTTTCTCTCCAACTACATTTCCTGTCTAGTTACTATCCTGTCAAGAAATATAAGTTGTTTCTGCATTATAAACACAAAATTGCGAGATGATCATGCCTTTTTTCTTTAAAAATAATTTCCATGAAAAAATTGGTTGTTAAAATATTATGAAAAATTGCATTTGTTACGAACAATAGACCTGCTTGGTTTAGCTTTAAATACATTCTACAAGAAGTTTATACGCTTGGCGTACATACAAGACCTATGTTGCTGATAATGAATGCCACTATCATATATGTTTGATTTATTAATTGTATTAACACACATTTTCTCCGAAAAGAATCATCAAAAAAAAAAAAAAAAAACACTCTACTTTTGTAATGGCATCACCAGGCATTCACACTAGTCGACAATTTTCAACCCACAAAAAAATGTGACTTTCAGAAATACTGAGTCTTTTATGACGAACCAAAATGTAGACTTCTGAAAGTGAAGGCATAACTGCACACATTCGCTCACTGTTTGGGTCTTCTAGATCAATGTGTATCCTTTCCTGATTCAGCAAGACCCTCTCATAATACTGAATTAAAAAAAAGTAGATTACGGAAATGATTTTAGAATTTAGATTTTTTTTTTTCAAATTTTTTACGCAAATAAAAGAACACGCTTCACAATTTCAAACGATGTCTTAATCTTACATGTAAATTACTAAAAATGATGTAATTTAAGTTGTTTCTGCATTATAAACACAAAATTGTGAGATGATCATGCCTTATTTCTCTAAAAATAATTGCCATGAAAAAGTTGGTTGTTAAAATATTGTAAAAAATAGCATTTTTTATGAATAATAGACCTGCTTGGTTTAGCTTTAAATACATTCTACAAGAAGTTCATACTCATAGCGTACATACAAGACCTATGTTGTTGACAATGAATTCCATTATCATATTTGCTTGATTTATTCATTGTATTTACACACATTTTCAGATTTTGTATTATTTATACTGGAATACTGGTAAAAAAAACGTAAGAATTTGCTTCCAACTTAAATGTGACATGATCCTCTCAACGCAATATATTAATCAAAATATGTTGTTTATAATTAATACAATCACAATGCGTCTTTTACTTAATAACTGCATAAAACACATTTTTGTACTATAATTATATAGTTACTTTCATTATTATTATTATTTTTACCAAGTTCAGTTCTAAATACAGGGTGACACGGTGGCGCAGTAGGTAGTGCTTTCGCCTCACAGCAAGAAGGTTGCTGGTTCAAACCTTGGCTGGGTCAGTTGGCATTTCTGTGTGGAGTTTGCATGTTTTCACCGTGTTCGCAAGGGTTCTTCCAAGTGTTTGGGTTTCCCCCACAGTCCAAAGATTAGTAAGCTAGATTGTGCGTAGTGTATGTGTGTGAATGAGAATGTATGGATGCTTCCCAGAGATGCATTGCGGCTGGAAGGGCATCCGCTGCGTAAAACAAATGCTGGATAAGTTGGCGGTTCATTCCGCTGTGGCGACCCCAGATTAATAAAGGGACTAAGCCGAAAAGGAAATGAATGGATGAATGAGTTCTAAATGCAGGTAACATTTAAAGAACTTGCCATCTTAAAAATAACTTTCTCTCAACGCAAACACCATTGTAATTTGTTTCATTTAGTGTTTTCTATTTAGGTAAATATTCTGTACTATCATTTTACAGCTACTTTTAGCTTCTGTTGCACATTTTCAGTCCTTTTCTGAAATATAACGAAAACGCCTGTATGAACTTTTACAATGCTGCATTAAAACTACCAAGGGGAGGGTTGCGAGAAAAATCTGTAGTGAACTGAGCATGCTCAAGTGTGCATCTGCTCCGAGTATTGCAGGATGTTTACAGAGCTGTGTGTGTGTGTGTGTGTGTGTGGTTTTTTTTTTTTTTGAAAGGTCAGGCTTCTGGATCCCAGCAGAGCTCCGATCAGTAGGACTCCTTAACCTGCACTAGACTGCACTCTGCCGCATTGCAGCTCTCATCAAACACATGAACCACCATATCTGATGTAGATAACTGCTTTAATACGTGACACACAAAGCTCCGAATGTCCATGTCTGAAATTTGTACTTCTTGAGCAAGGGGGGGCTTCTTTATTAAAACCCTTCATCATATTCTTGGCTTCATTTGGAAAAGGAGCGACTCTCCCTGTGGGATTTGATCGGTCTTGACATTTTCACTGATGCCCACTAGCCAGTGAAATAATGTGAAAGCCGGTGTGGAGATATTGGTGTGTTTTATGAGACAGGGCACTGTAAAGGTCATATAATGTCTGATAAGGTGACTGGAAAATCAAGCACATTGCTTAGATGTAATTTGAGATATAGTGTGTAAGGAGATAATATGTGACATGCAGCGATTAAAGTAATGCCGTTGTTTCACTAGGACACTGTGCCATTGCTACCAAATGGTAGTTAATTATTCATATTGAAAGCAGTATTTTAAATACTAATATTATAATAAATGAATGACAAGAAAAACCCTACCAACTCAGGCTGCGTCCAAAATCGCATACTTGCATACTATAAAGGAAGCTGAAAACAGTATGCGAGCCAAGTAGCATAGAATTTGGAAATCAGTATGTGAGAAGTACCCAGATGACTTACTACTTCCGGCAAGATTCTGTAGTGTGCATCGGATGGACACTACGCTATCCAATTGATGCACCACGAGAGAATTCATGATTGGGAGTAAAGCGACATGAAGACGTTTCATTCATATTGCTCACATTCATACAGTATAGAACAAAATCAGAATTGAATTTAAATTCAAATGCAGTACCTACTGAGTAGTTGGCCATTTCGGACGTAGCCTATCTATATCTTTGTAGTCTGCAAGATTAAAAAAATCATTAATTTTGGAAAGCTGAGTAGTTTTGTTGAAGGTTCCTATGCGAAATACAAAGTTCAAAATTACGCAATTGTCAATTGTAATATTTGCTGAGAAATGCATTACATTTCTTACTTTAACAAAGTATTGGATAGAATCTAGTAATAATAATAAAAATATAAAAATCACATTATTCAGTAAATTATTGTAATGTAAAATTCCAACTGTATGTCCCCAGAAAGTGTGAACATTCTTCATCAATTCATTTTCTTTTCGGCTTAGTCCCTTTATTAATCTGGGGTCGCCACAGCGGAATGAACCGCCAATTTATCCAGCATATCCAGCAACCATGAGGAGAACATGCAAACTCCACACAGAAATGCCAACTGACCCAGCCAAGGCTCGAACCAGCGACCTTCTTGCTGTGAGGCAATCGTGCTACCCACTACGCCACCGTGGCGCCAAAGTGTTAACATATATAGCATATTATACTGATCTTTTCACAAAATAATGAATGCAATATAGGTTAGGAATGACAGAAAGAAGCATAAATGATTAAGAATCCTTAAAAAACCTGCTGTCTGAGTCCTAATGTCCCAGTAAAGTGAAGGGGACACTATACTGTCAGTAAGCCCCCTGTCTTTCGGGTGAGAAGTTAAACCGAGGTCCTGACTCTTTGTCGTCATAAAAAAAATCCCATTGCACAGCTTATAAAGAGTAGGGGTGTTACCCCGGTGTCCTAGCCAAATTTACTCCATCGGCCCTTACCAATCCTGGCCTCCCAATCATCCCCATCCACCGATTTGGCTCTATCACTGTCTCTCCACTACACTACTACACTTTTACTGCTGAGCGCATTGGCGCCATTGTCCTGTGAATGCTACACAGTTGGTGGTGGTGTGAAGAGACTGCTCTTCATGATTGTGAAGCGATTTGGGTCTTGGGTCACCGTAGTGGGTCTTTCGGATGAGACGTAAACCGAGGTTCTGACTCTCTGTGGTCATTAAAAATCCCAGGATGTTCTTCGAAAAAGAGTAGGGGTTTAACCCTGGCATCCTGGCCAGATCTTCCCAGTGACCTCTGTCCATCATGGCCTCCTAACCATCCCCATATCATAACTTCATCACTCTGTCTCTTCTCCACCAATCAGCTGGTGTGTGGTGTGCGGTCTGGCGCAATATGGCTGCCGTCGCGTCATCCAGGTGGATGCTGCACACTGGTGGTGAATGAGGAGACCCCCCCCCCCGTTGTGTAAAGCGTTTTGAGTGTCTAGAAAAGCACTATATAAATGTAAGGAATTATTATTATTATTATTATTTAGGTGTATGGCCATACATGATAAATGCGCTATATTAATACATATTTACACGTTTTCATTTAGAAAAAACATCCTATTCAGTAATAGCAGTTTTCATTGCTTAATGTTTAAAGTTCACTCTTAAGCTGCCGACCACCAAAAGTAAATGTGTATTTGAAGACAACCAAACAGGCAATGAACAGAAACCAACGTAATTTGAGATGAGATGAATGAGATTGCGCAATTAAAAATAATGAACTGAAATAATGAGCTTATTGGAATTGACTCTGGCACCAAGCACTGTACTCTAGAAATATTTCTATGCTCTTTTAGCAATGCCAACAAAAAAGTTAAAGGGGCAGTTTCTGTGCTTTCAGCAGCCAAATGGAGAACCGTAGGAGTTCAGGACCAGCCTCAAAAGTACTGCAGCAATGCAGAGCTTCATTTTTCATCTGCCCTGGACAAAAGTCAAAGCATGAAGAAAATGCATTGTTTCCTTTTTCTCGGGCTCAGCCCCAGGGTGCCCTTTTACTGAGCTCATCGACTGGCCTGATGAAGGGCATTAGGAGATCTATTGCTCAGGCCAGGTCCTGCCTTTAGGTGCCTTAGGAGCTGCCAAAGTAAAAGGCTTTTTAATTTGGATTGTGTCTTTAACTGGTGCCAGCCACCCACTGCCGTACATCTCTTGGCCAGTGTTGCAGTCTCACAGTGAGATGCTGCTTCTCCAACAACACCCTCTGAGCAAAAATGTGTTCATGTGTGCATCACGAAGCCAAACTGAAGCTAGAAACATCTCAAGGCCTGTTCGTGCCAATACAGCCCCATCTGTGCACGAGTACGTGAGCATGTCATTTCATAGATTTGCTTACCTCGAAAAGAGTGACGGCGAAGGGATGTCCCAGGTGATCCATGGAGGACAGCAAAATTCTTCGGTTGTCTCCATTCAGGTCCACGCTGGAGATCAGATGCAGCTTTGAATCCACCCAGTAGAGTCGCCTGCTTGACAGATCTGGAGGAAAGAGATGTTAATGGAACATAGATATGTAGCAATCAATAATATAACAAACGCTTTGAATTTAACATAAGCGGTCAAAGGAAGTGTACTACGTCACAGGATTATTCATATTTCAGTTCATGGGTCAAAAATGTTTCAAATTAAATTCACTTGTCACAGATATATTTATCTCAAAATTAAACATATTTATACTGAAATTAATAAAAAAATTCTTAAAAGAATATGTGATTTTGTTCAATTATATTCATTCATTAATTTTAAGGGGCTTAGTCCCTTATTCATCAGGGGTCACCACAGCATGAACGAACCACCAACTATTCCAGCATATGTTTTACACAGCGGATGCCTTTCCAGCCACAACCCAGCACTGGGAAACACCGATACACTCTCACATTCCCACACGCACTCATACACTATGGCCAATTTAGTTGATCCAATTCACCTCTACTGCATGTGATTGGACTGTAGGGGAAACCGGAGCACCCGGAGGAAACCCACACAAACATCCCCAGATCATGCAAACTCCACACAGAAATGCCTACAGGCTCAGCCGCGACTCCTAACCACTGAGCCACCGTGCTGCTAAATTTTATTTGGAATTATTAAAAAGAATTGCTGACCAATGGATAAACCCTACTTGAAAGTGAAAAATGAAAAATTCTTCCATCATTTACTCTCCCTTCACTTGTTCCAAAGCTGTTTCATTCTTCTGTGAACGCAAAAGAAGGTATTTAAAAAAGGCTACAACAGGTAACCATTGACTTCAATTGTATTGGTTTTTCATTATATGAAAGGATTTTAGATTTCTTCAGAATATCTTCTTTGGTGTTCAATGAAGGATTAAAACGACTTGACTTTGGTCCCGTTTACACTAGTGCGTTTTAGTTTTAAAACGGCGTTTTAGCATGAAAACGAACCACGTCCACACTAGGGTTTCACCCAGAGTTTCTGAACAGATGTCCCTCCACACCCCCCCACGTGAAATGTATATCACGTGACCATTCGCGCACTCTGGGCATGCGCGTTAAAGTATAAACAGCAAGCATGCGTCTCGCTGGTTCTTCCCGGTGTAACACAAAACCAGCGTTCTAAATGGGGCTTAAGCGGCTGGAAACGAGAGCGATTAGCGAGTGCTGGAACAGTAGCTTGCCTCTTGCGAATATATGCAGCTGTTGTAGTAAAAAAGGTAGAGTTTAACTGCACAATAGTGCCTAAAACAGACATTGTTTCTCCCAACGCTCCCATTTCTGTGTCCAGCAGCCACGCCTCCGTTTTCAAAGGTCTCCGTTTTCCTCCATCCACACTGAGACGGAGCAGCAGCGTTTTAGAATGAAAACGGCCTCTCCAGCGTTTCCAAAACGCTCCGTTTTCGCGGCTCAAAAACTCTGGCATAGTGTGGACGGATGGCGTAACCGTAGCAAAACTTATGCGTTTTAAAACTAAAACGCACTAGTGTAAATGGGGCCTGTGAATAAATAGTAAGTAAATTTAGATTTTTGAATGAACACTCCTTTTAAACATAGCAGCAAAGTATAAAGATTAGTATTTTTTGGGCTGGAGTTTGATCTTAAATAGAGGTTTATTGAATATGTCGTCAAATATTTTTTTCTAAAATATACAACAAGATTATCTGTGGTATTTGACATGGAGTCAAACTAAATGACATTCTACTTAAAAAAATGTATTTTTGATCATTCAAATAAATCTCTAACAGAACATGTTAATGCATGATAAAAAAAACTCAAAGTTCTTTTAATGTTTTGATGCTTAAAACCCCCTTTTGTCTTCAACCCTCGTATTTTATGATTCAAGAAAAAATGTAGACAGTCTGAAATGAAATGTAGGCACAAATGAAAGTACATCAATGACAAAAACAAAACAAACGCACCCTAAAAATTCTCAGCTTTTCTCCCATTAAAGAAGTATTTTGCTTCTAAGCAGACTTAGCAATCCTCAAATCTGCCATTTTTGTCAATAACTTTTTTCTATCCCTCTACCATAACTGCTTTTTCAAATAGCTTTCATGTTAAGTGAGCCAGAGAAATGATGGCGATATTGACAGCGCTGCTTGAGCAATTCCATTTAGTTTTTCCCAAACTGACGGATGATTGATGAGAAACAATGAAGGTGAATGATTCAAAGCCCTGTTGGCCACAGGAGGCTGCTCTTCATTATTAACACTCTTTCTGCGTTCGTTTGGTCGTTCTCAACCCTAACGTTTCTCTCTTTCTCCTCCAGCATTTTGGTTGATGTCTTTGTCTGTCGTAATGACGGCAAATGCAGCTCTCTCGTGTCTTCATTTCGCTATGATATGCTTTGTTTTGCTTTCTGCTGCTTCTCTTTTATCTGGTGTTGTCTTGTTTTTGCTATTCTCCAGTGTGTGTTTTTGTACTTTGACTATTTTTGATGATGTGAATACATTTGTTGGGAATGAGGAACTGAACTGCGAAACACTGAAATGATGTTTTACCAAGCGCAATCCCATTGGGCCACTCGATTCTCTCTGAAACCAGAACCTGCCGATCCACTCCGTTCATCCCGGCTTTCTCAATCTTGGCCTGCGCTCCCCAGTCTGACCAGTACATGAACCTGAAATAGAGTTACATCATCAGAATCTCGAAATCTAGATTGGTGGTTATTAAGATTTGTGAATCTACTTCAATTTTTGTCGAATTGACAATCGATCACAGCATTTTAGAGTGCTTTGACTTTCCAGTTATTTGGAAATTAATGGATAAAGATTAAGGGTAAGGAATTAAAAAATATTTGCCACAAAACAGAATTTCAAATTGTCATTTTTCAGCCATTGTTCTTAATTGAAGCTTAATGCCTTGCCATTGACACAGACAGACAGACAGACAGACAGACAGACAGACAGACAGACAGACA
>CAIGQQ010034734.1:4610180-4628591 GCA_903798035.1 Danio albolineatus | reverse complement strand
AGACAGACAGACAGACAGACAGACAGACAGACAGACAGATAGATAGATAGATAGATAGATATAAATAATTTAAATACAAATACAAAAAATATAGATAAAGATATCATTTTTATGTGATAAATCTACACAATATTTTAGTGTAACTAACAAAAATAACAGTTTTTTGCAGAGTGTGTTTGCTGGATGGGTGCAGTGTTTTGTTGTGTTCAATTTATGTTGATCACATTGTGCTATCAGGGTTCTGTGACTGTTTGGTGTTGGTCGCTAGAAATGGTATGCAAATTATGGCGTTTTTTAAACATCTAAATACGAATTGAAATGCATATTAAAATAAATATTTTGGATTATTTTTTTTGGTGGGTTTTTGGCCCATTTATTGGGCTGGTACCATTCAAGTGTATCTGGCAAACACTGGTTGGCATGACAACAGTTATGTGTTAGTTATTTACAAGTTTTTATGACCAGAAAATATGCACAGACATGGCTAGCACACACACACAAGTTAATTAAAAAACAAACTAAGAGATGCTGATAAAATAGAAATCAAAGCAGGTGGAAAAACCGTCAAACAGGCTACTGTGCAACAGATCTAAACATGGCAAAATGTGTTATCAGATGTTTAACATTCTTATTTAAATTTACCGAAATACCCAATAAATGCAGAAGCAATCAGTTTAAATTGCACTGCATGGTTTGGTGCCATAAAATCTTCATGTTATCAAACAAACGAGAGCAAGTTAAGTGGGACATTAGAGCACTCCAATGGCCTTGAGACTTTTGGTGTCCATCATCTGTCAAAATTCAAGATGAATGGGTACAGTAAGAGAATCGTCATTAAAAGCTTCAGTATTTCACTCTGGCCCGATAAGAGTGAAGTGGCCACTTTACCCACAGGCAACAATTAGGTATGCCGACCAGCCTGAGCCTCATTTGCATCTTTTTCATGCTCTTCTACTTCTGTAATACGGTGAAAAGAGCCCTGAGGGGAAAGATTCTTCACCATGAATGGCAGGAGAAAAAAATGATATGAAGTAAAAGAACCTTTGACAAGGTTTTCAAAAATCTTGTCGAGCCGACATAGATCAAACGCCATACATCATAATTATATTTTTCATTATTATGTAATGCAGATTTGAGAAGTGTTTGTTTTTAGCCTGTTTAGAACATGCACATCTGTTCACCTGATTGACATCATGCACATTTTGGAATCTGAAGCTTTTTACATAACAGACATGACATTGTTACCCTTGTCGTGGATCTACGGCAATAGCACGTGGTTCACCGAGCTCAGTGTCAATCAACACCTTCCTCTTCTTGCCATCGACATTTGCGACAGAGATGGTTTTGTGTCCAGAGTCTGTCCAGTAGATGTTCTTATGAACCCAGTCCATCGCTAAGCCTTCTGGGGAATGTAGTGCGGTGTCTATGAGTGTGATCTGCTCGGATGAGTTGTTGGCTTTGTTGATGTATGCGCTGAAGAGGAATAAAAATATAGTTAATGTACATTCATAGCACCTAAGCAGATGTTATTCATTTATCTTTTTACAAACAATCACGACACATTCACCTGATTCACTGCAAATTTGCACATCATAAATAGCTGACACTCCCAGCTGTTGTTTACATGTACATAGGCAGCAAACTGAAGCTACAGCTGCATGTCTTTGAAGCATGGTGAAATCTGATGTTACTGTGACTGATCTTATGATTTATCACTCAGGAGAAAGCAGCTCATCATTTTTGGTGTCACCTTCATCATTTGACAAAAGGTATTGCATTTGAAAGCCACACACTTAGATGGATGGAGGGATAAATGGATGATAAATATATGAAAGGGATGATATTTGAACTAAAACTAATTTTGAACTTAATTTTGAAAAACTAGAAATTGATAGATAGATAGATAGATAGATAGATAGATAGATAGATAGATAGATAGATAGATAGATAGATAGATAGATAGATAGAGACGGACGGACAGACAGACATACAGTAGATGTACAGAGATACAGTAGATGTGAAAGGACTTTTTATTTGTCAGTAACCTGGGTCGAGTGCTTCCGGTGAACTGTGTGTCATTACAAAATCGGAGCGTTTAGGGTCTGTTTTCTTTAAAAATCAGCGATCTCCACTTGGCTGATTAATATTCGATATAAAGTGGGTCTCAGGTACAAGAAGCACTGCATTAAATTACATTTTTCCCCACCATTTATTCCTCTTTAAAATATGAACATTTATTTTACCCCAGTATATTCAAAGAAGCTTCTGAGCTAGCCTGCTGATCCTGACCGCTTTTTATCTTGTTTTACGCTTGATCAACTAAGATTGTACTCACACTATGCTATCCGAACCGTGCTCAGGCCCATTTCCCGGATAATTTTAGAAGTGTGAGTGCGCTGAATCGAGCTCAGGCACGGTACAGTTGGCCAGCCCTGGCCCGGTTGGAAGAGGTGTGCCTGAGCGCGGTTCACTTGGGCTTTGGCGTGGTACGCTTGTAGTGTGAGTGCAAAGCACGCCTGAGCCCGAAACTGAAGAGGAGACGTGACTTTTGGGGACTGTTTCATATGGATTTATTAATCATTCTTACTGTTTAATGAAGGCAAACTGTCGTGAATTATTAAAGACGCAAACCCCTCTCTGCACGGCAGCTGTGCCTTTAGATGGATAGATAGATCGATCGATAGATGGATAGACAGATAAACAGACAGACAGACTGACACAGACAGACAGACAGACAGACTGACACAGACAGACAGACACATCTTTTATTTATTTATTGATTTACTGCTCGTTAACGCAAATTTAGACACGGTCACATGTAGACACTGTCAAGACTATCTGCTGCAGTTTAAACCAAGCATCAGAATGGGGAAGAAAGGTGGTTTAAGTGACTTTGAACATGGCATGGTTGTTGGTGCTAGACGTGCTGGTCTGAGTATTTCAGAAACTGCTGATCTACTGGGATTTCCTGCACAACCACTGCAAGGGTTTACAGAGAATGGTCAGAAAAAGAGAAAATATCTATTTATATTTATTTTTCCATGACTCCTAGTGTATGTTTACATTCATTCAATGTCATGACATTTTCCCATAATCTACATTATAAATTCCCTAATATCTCTAAGAGTCTTCAAAGGTTCTTTCTATTTTAATTCTCCAATTGTAATGTCCCCATTCTTCTGTTATTGGTCTACAGCTTTCCACTCGTGTCAGAAATGCTCATCACTATATCTGAATTTTAGCTCTGGAGGCTTCCCCAATCCTCAGCAATTATTGCAGACACTGTAGAACGGTAACAATGATATAATTTTACCATATCAATTCCAATATCATGTCCAATAACAACACATTACTGGAAGAACTAGTTAATCAACCTGAATCTCCATCACAGGCACGACATGAGCAGACTGTTTCATAACGGAAAGGCTTTTAGTTTGTGGTATATTACGATGTTTTATAAATGTAACACTTGTATGTATGCACAAATAACATCACAGTGCCATTAATAAGCTTTTCATATGTATTTGTTTTAGCATTCAGTAGTGAAACGTGTCTACTTAACGTGTATGCAAGCGTCTCATTTATGTGTGTGTCCTAAATATCGTCTTGTGAATTCAAAAACAGCAAAGTGCACATACAGCCACTTTAAACTAGTGGTGGGCATAGCGAGGCTCCATGAAACAGTGAAACAGTTCAAGCACATGTGTCGAAGCTTCGAAACGTCTCGAAACCCCACTTTACGGTGACACCTAGTGGTCATTTTCCAATGTATTGCACTGGAATAGCTTCAGCACAGAACAGTTAAGCAGATTGAGGTATTAAACCCCACTTTGCAAGTTTGAATCTTCCAGTGACTTAGTGAAGTGGTTAGGGTTCCTGACAACCGTGCAGTAAAAGTGGGTTCGAATCCAGCCTAAAGCAGCTATTTTGAAACGCTTTAATATCAGTTTGAATTTGTCTGTTCTTGCATTGTTTCGTTTCAACATTGGTATGACATCCAAATAAACGCTTTGTGAATATGTCTTGTTTTGGTTATAAAACAGGGTTGTTGGTAGATCAAACACAGTTGTGGCCAGAAGCTAACAAGAATTATTTATATTATTCATTAATTTTCCCATTTATTGTATTTATAGTATTTTAGTAACGTCTACCCAAAACCTAAACCCAACCATCACAGTACTGTAAAATATTAATTATTGTTATACAGTGTTACAGAAATGATGCTATATTGATGGCGTGCCAGCAGCTTTATCCTATCTAGACTACACCATAAAACAGTAACATAATTAAAATACATACAATCATGATTTTGGAGTACCAAGTCGGGATTCGAACCCAGAAGCCATTTGAAGCACGGTAATAACATGCACACGCACGGTCCACTAGGCCATGCGAGACAGAAAAATTTTCTGATCCTGTTAGTCAAACGCAAATTCGCCAGGTCTCGAAACACTTCTGAACTGATCGATGCTTTGAATCGCTTTAGTCACGTGACCAGGTGTTTCGAAACACTTGCGCTTCGGGATCTCGACACTGTATCAAAACAACAGTTTCACGCCAGCCATCCCTACTTTAAACTTGTATAATTATGCACATTAGAATGTTTCAAATTCTAATACGCTTACAACACTTCAAAACAACTAAATATTTTCTAGTGGTATCAAACTGGAAAAGTCTCTCGTTTCTCAAAATGGCCTCAGATTAGCAGTGAGGGGGAGGTTTGAGTTCACCTGGTAATTTTCTATTTGCACTCACCTATTGCCTTTAACAGATGCTGCTTCAACAGCCATCAAAATGGGCCCATCTCCCCTCATAAGAGCGCAGGACTTTGATACGTTCTTTTCAGAGTGGATCTTAAGTGAATCACAAGGACAGAGGAAACAGCAGCCAGGGAGCATTTCTCTTGTGCTCTCGCTGGCTTGACTAGCGGCTCTATTAATAGGAACAGGTTCCCTGGCCCAAATACTGATGAGTCACGAATGAGTCAAAGCGAGAAGGAAAAATTAAAGGGATAAAGTGTTACGCGCTTACACAATAATCGATAAACATAACGAGATGTTCAACGCAATATGACGTCAACCACTCAGTAGCAAGTTCTTTCTAGAATCATTATAATGATAGTAAAATGACACACTTTCAATAAATGACTTCGATAGATGGAGCAAATTTGCAAGCTATGTGACATTAACAATAGTAATAGAACATCTTGTCCTTGATGGGTGCAACAAAAGTTCTCCAAAGTCAATTTTTGTTTAAATGCTGAACAATGAGGCACAGTTACATAATAGCCAACTATGCATTTGATTAATAATACTTCAAATATTGTATTCACTGTAGAAGGGACTACTCAGTACCAGTTAACAAAAATAATAATGAAAAACTGACAAAATGTCCTGAATTAATTTCTTCATTGTGTTGAACAAGTGAGTTAAAAAGCATAAAAAAAGATTTGTAGTTAAACCATGGTGGTTGGTGATTGTATAACCACTAAGCACAAAGACAGACTCACATTGGAGCTAAAACTGTTGGCTACTTAAAATAAATGGTCACTTTACAATAAGGTTCATTAGTTAATGTTACGTCAGAGGGTGGTGTGACGAAGATAACGGGGGCGAGGATCCAATTGCAGATTTTTAATAAAAACGGTATAGCAATCTCAAGGGGGCAAATCAAAAAACTTAGTCGAAGCAGGCATGAGATCACAAAGGCTGGCGGCAGGCAAGGATAATCAAATACAAGGTTGAGGTCAAAAACACTGAAAAAGACTTGAACAAAGAAAACCGTTGTGAGTCACAAACAGATGACAATATTGCTGCGAGGATTGAGCGTGTGTGTGCTGCTTTTGAAGTGAGTGTAATCAGTCATGACGGTCCTCCGGTGGTGTGTATGCAATCAGTTGTGATATGGAGCAGGAGTGTGTGTGTGTACTGCATGACTGGAGTTGTAGTCCTAAACATGGCTGATCTGTAGTTCCCGGAAGTGTGAACCAGCGATCTCTGACAGAGAAGAGATCGCTGGTGATCGTGACAGTTAATTAATTAATGCATTTACTAACATGAGCATTTACTACAGTAAATGTAGATTTTTCTTCTTTTTTGTAAAACAGTTTTTCTATAGATGATTTAAAGATTTTCACAATTTTTTGTTGAATATGTATGTGTGTGTATGTGCATTCTTGTGTGCATGTATATATATGTGTATGTAAGTGTATGTGCATACAGTATGTATATATGTGTGTTCGTATGGGTGTATATATGTATGTATATGCCATGTTAAAGTGTATTTATCTGTACATACTTGCCTATTTGTTCTATATATATACTTTTTTATATATGCATCTGTATGTCTTTGTATGTATATATGCATATATAAGCTCTCCTATATAAATGCTGAATTATTGATTGTAGTTGACTTTGTTTGTTACAATATTTTTTTTACATTTTTTGAGTGCTTTGGACTGATTTTTGTTGTTTGCTTTGATGAATCCCTAACCCAAAGAGCACCGACCAAATATCTGAGATACCCCCTGAGCACTTTTTGTTTGTTTTTGGACATTTACTACAGTATTTGTTCATGTTAGTCAACGTTAATTAATGAAAATATAGTTGTTCATTGTTAGTTTGTTAACTCACAGTACATTAATGTTAACAAGCATGGACTTGGATGTTATTAATGCATTAGTAAATGTTCTATTATGATTAATAAATGTCGTACAAGTGTTGTTCACGATTAGTTCATGTTAGTAAATGCATTAACTAATGAACCTTATTGTAAAGTGTTACCAAATAAATAAATAAATAAATAAATAAATAAAGGCTGAAACATCCAGAATGCAAGCACTATTTTGATAAAGAAAAAAACACATTGCAAACAGTTTTTGTCTTGTTTCTAGTCCAATAATCTACAAATTCTTAAATCAGGAAACATTTTCTAGACAAGCAAAAAAAGAAATATTTTAAGAAATAATACGACAAAATTAATTACGCTTTTCCTTAAAAGAAGCAAAATAATTTGTCAATAGGGGTAGCAAAATAATCTTGTTTATCGTTTTGACAAAACTTTGCTTAACCCACTGGCAAATTCTTTTGCTTTTTTTAAATGGAAAAACTCTAGAAAATGCTTTTTATTTTTTAGATATTTGGACTAGAAACAAGACAAAAAATCTAAGTAAGAAAAGCATGTTTGCATTGCACAGGCCCTTTCTCCTATTTCTTAACAAATAGTACAAAAAGCATACTGTAAGTACATTTATGTCTGAGTAAAACCTGATTTTTGTTTTACCTTGTAAAGTTCTGAAGTCATTTCTTCTAAAATTAAATTTAAAATCCTGTCATTTCAGGCAAAAAAACATAACAAAACAAAAACAACAACAACAACTTTACACCATAAAAAGGTATATAAATTTTTAGACAATACAGTAGCAATGTTCTAACTTTATTTATTTATTTAAGAAATCAATATTTGGGAAAATAACAGATTTTAACTGACAAATATTTGTTATTTTTACCAATTGTAATTTAGAGCAAAAAATAAAATAGGATAAATAAATAAAGAATGATTTACATTAATAATAGTATTTGAAGAAATGTTATTAGACTTTTATAGAATAAAATAAAACGTTTGATTTGTCTGTATAATGTTTTCAAATCTACTAATGTTGATAGAGGTTGACTTGCAATTTATGACCACGAGGTCCACGATTTTAAGAGAAAATGCTCTAAAAAAGAGATAAAAAAGCAAAAAAGACCTACATCCCTGATAGCCAGAGAATGAGTAAATAAACACCATTTTGGGGTAAACATCCCATTACAGTGAATCACACCAGATACATGAGTCTAACCATTTATCAAAACACAAACCACAGGATATTTAGTCTTCACACCATGATCAACCACTAATGTATTTGGCCAAACAGAGAAACAAACTGTCTGTTTAACCGGTTGGGTTCAGGTTCCCTCTGACATCTTAATTACAACATGAGCCTTGCATCACATTAACCCAAGATGGAGTTAATTAAGATTAATTAAAGCAAGAAACACAACATTAATCTATCAACCTTTTCACAGAAACATAAAAAATGTCACTTTGAGATCTCTTGCAGGTAAACCAAGACTCATTATCAAACAAAACAACTTCTTACCGACCACAACGGTCAAATCAATAACCACATCACCCTCAAAATACACACAGGATTTATAAGTGGCCTTTAAACGATATGCCTCATTTGAGGTTTCAACTGTCAGCAGACATCCACACCGTTCACATCTTCACCGTAACTCACTTTATGCCACTCTCCGACAGGGACCACATACATAAATTAAACTCCCTGCAGACAAGCACAAGTATTTCCATTCTTCTGAGGGTTTATAAAGTGATAATGAACTGTCGTAACCGTCCTAACATGAGCCCTCCTGAGGGGAGAGGGGAAGAGTAATGGGACGCATTATTGTGGGAGGTAAATTATGGGAAGCATATGGTGTGGGTGAAGTGATTTAGATGCTCCTAGAGGCTGATGAGAGCAGGACATGCCAAATATGCACACACCGGGACAGTAAAGGACAAACGCTGTTCAGGTTCTTCAGCTTAGTGACAGGCTGCTGTTCGACTGATAAGATGACTTTGTTAAATGGTTGGTGGTGATTATTCAGGACCTCCCATAAGGGACTGGAATGTCCTTCGGTTAGGACGAAGATATTGAGTAGCAAGGGTTGGAAATGACAGGAATGTTACAAATTTTGCAGTTAATGCAATATAGATGAATGATCACTAAGTTTGAAATGCTTTTGAATGTTTTTGCTTACCAAAGCTTTATTTATTGGATCAAAAATCCAATATAAGCATTAATATTATGAAAATTATTACAATCTAAACAAATTTCATTCATGAACTGAAATATTACATTTTCAGCATTATTACAGTCAATCATCCTTTAGAAATTAATCAAATGCTGAACTTTTGCTCCAAAAACTATACTTTATATGTCTTTTATGTAAAAAAAAAACACTTTTTTGTGGAAACTATGATTCATTTGTAGCATGAAGAGAAAGTTTTTTAAAAGTTGTTATTTGTAACATTATTAAAGTTTAATAAAGAAATAAAAAACTTTCTGACCTCAAAGATTTGTATTGTTATGTATATTGTCATTCTTTCTATATATTGCTATTCTTAAATATATGTTCATACAATAATGAATCTAAAAATAAACGCCACTTGAACATTCTCTGCTTCGCTGGATTTATGATTTATAGTTATGTGCTTAAGTAAAACATGTTTTTTAAATCTGTAAACATAATCTGCCAAACATAAAATGTTGTTATCGAAAAAAAGTACATAAAAATGTTAATATCAACCCTTTCATAATAAACATTTCACACAAACCCACAGCTATAGTGAGTCCAGAGAAACTAAAAATTTAATAAATTTATTTATAAAATAAATAAAGTTTCACTGTATTTATGATTTATAGTTACTGTATGTGCTTAAGTAAAACATTTGTTGTTTAATTCTGTAAACTACTACTGGATTTCTGCCAAACTGAAAATGTTCTAACAAAAAAGATCCTAAAAACGTTAATATCAAACGTTTATTAAAAAAAAAAAAATATATATATATATATATATATATATATATATATATATATATATATATATATATACTTTTTAACATTTCACTCAAACCCATAGCAAGTAACTCCAGACAAACTGAGAATTTAATTTACAACAAACAAACAAACATACAAACAAAAATAAAAAAAATTAAGAACCAAAAAAAAAAAAAAACGTAGAATTTTTGTCTCTGAAAACTGAAAAAAAAAATCCTCACGTTTATAATTTAAATCTGTTGCTGATGTTTACGTAATTTTTCATTTTACATTTTCATCCCAACTCCTAGGAAACCTTAGAAAAAAAGTCTGTATGGAAATGTGCACGCAAGCAATTTCCTGCACAGCCTTCAATTGATCACTGCATGATGCTGCTGCCGTCAGGAAATCTCCAGTTATTCTGCAGCAGCTGTTCTCATGCATTTAAATATCAGACAGCTGAGAGGAGGCGGGAAGAGCTTCTCAGAACCGCACCATCTCCTCCTACCTCAGCGCTCTACACTAATTGCAAATTATCCTTTTCAAACAAAGATTAAACAGCTGTCAAGTTAGAGGGAGGACCGCGATATGCCCTGTGTGTGTGTGATGCTGTGTGTGTACCTGAAGATCTTGCGATGGTAAAGGTCACACCAGTACATCTTGTTGGTGGTAACATCCACATCCAGGGCCACAGCATTCTTCAGGGTCGGCACCACTTGTGTGTAGTCCTTCTTTACCAGATCAATGCGGCGGATTTCATGACGGTTAGTAAACATGAGGTATGGGCTCTTACCTGTGAAGGGAACAGAAAATCTATCATCGGGTCATCTGTCAACACAGGTTTAGGAAGAGGTGACTCAGCTGATCAACCATTTAATATTAAAGGAATAGTTTACCCCAAAAATGAAAATGTTCTCAGTATTTACTCTCCATCGAATGCTTTCAAAATTTATGAGTTTCTTTAATGTCTTAAACAGAAAAAAAATGTTTTGACAATGTTAGAAATCTGTAACCATTTACTTTTATAGTAGCAAAAATAAATGGAAGTCAATGGTTACAGGTTGGCGCCACGGTGGCGTAGTGAGTACCACGTTCGCCTCACAGCAAGAAGGTCGCTGGTTCGATCCCCGGCTGGGCCAGTTGGCATTTCTGTGTGGAGTTTGCATGTTCTCCCCGTGGTTGCGTGGGTTTCCTCCGGGTGCTCCGGTTTCCCCCACAAGTCCAAAGATATGCGGTACAGGTGAATTGAGTAAGCTAAATTGTCCATAGTGTATGTGTGTGAATGAGAATGTATGTGTTTCCCAGAGATGGGTTGTGGCTGGAAGGGCATCCGCTGCGTAAAACAAATGCCGGATAAGTTGGCGGTTCATTCTGCTGTGGCGACCCCGGATAATTAAAGGGACTAAGTCGAAAATAAAATAAATGAATGAATGAATGGTTACAGGTTTTCTGCATTTTTAAAAATATCTTCTTTTGCTTTCAACAGAAGAAACAAACTCAAACATGTCTTTACAAGTGAATGATAAGCAAATAATGACTGAATTTTCAGTTTTGGGTGAACTATCACTTTAAGCTATCTTGATAGTAAACATCAGTGGGCTTTTGCTTTTCACAGAAAAAAATAAGAAAAGCTTGAGAAGAGTTTAGGCATACAGTATATCACAAAATATCACAAACCTGAAACACATTTAACGCAGAATATATGAAAACAACAAAGTTTATTTTTTTTACAGTATAATGCGTCCAGTTTAATTCAATTTTCCCAATTTCTTCAATAATAATACACAATAAATAAAACTTAAAAAAAAAAAATTACCACAAATTAACAAAGGCGGCCAGGCAGAACAAAAATAATTTGATGAGCTGCAAAATACCAATTAAATATCATAATATTTAATATGATCACTTTTTTTTCCTTTTTTTTACCTAAATATCCACAACCATATTTTATACATTCGGACATTGTAATTTCATAAACTCATTCATTCATTCATTCATTTTCCTTCGGCTTTATCCCTTTATTCATCAGGGGTCCCCACAGCAGAATGAACCGCAAACTTATCCAGCATATGTTTTACACAGCGCATGCCCTTCCAGCAGCAAACTAGTACTGAGAAACATCCATAAACACTCATTCACACACATACACTATGGCCAATTTAGTTTATTCAATTCACCTACACCGCATGTCTTTGGACTTGTGGGGAAAACCGGTGCACCCAGAGGAAACTCACACCAACACGGGGAGAACATGCAAACTCCACACAGAAATGCCAACTGACCCAGCCGTGACTCAAACCCGTGACCTTGCTGTGAGGCCACAGTGCTAACCACTAAGCCACTGTGTCACCCAATTTCATAAACTGTGTTTAAATAATTAAAGCAGACACTTCGCTTGCATTTAATTTGGTATCTAAGTAAATAAAATAGTTTTTGTAAATTTAAATTGATGCTAAACTACCACAACATTCAACAACAAGAAATTATGACAATATGACAATATAAAGTCTTTAGAATCTCTTCTTGACCTCTAATGTTTTAAAGTTGTTAATTATAAAAAATACACACTTTCAAAAAGAAATGAAAAATGTTCATACAAATACACATTAAACCCAAAATAAACATGCTATGCCAATAAGTTTACTTAAAAGCTCTATATTCTTACTGTCTTTTTCATTTCTCCTTGAGGATTTTCAAACAAGCCTATAAGACAAATACATATATTGCTGATAACTCCATTTTATCTCGGCTATTGTGAAAGACCAACCTCTGGGTAAAATAATTTGACTACAAATACTGAGAAGAAAGATGACTGTACGGCAGAGTTTGCAATGCAATCCACCATTATCAGAGTGTAAATGTGCTACGGGGCGACGGTAAAAACACTGAAACTCAAATGATTAAAATGCTCCCAGAGGAGAAGAATATTTTATCATTTAAATTATTCAGCTTGCTGGAACGCAAATGTTGTGAAAAGGAAGCTAAAGGGAGCTGGCATTTCAACGATTACTGTAAAAAATATAATAAAATAAAATAATACATGAAAAAAGCCAGTCTTCTCAGATGGGTAAACACATTAGAGTGTTTTGTACTTAAGCATACTGACTGATTTGCACTCATACTATTTATCAATTAGATAAACACACTTATGGAAAGCACAAATATAACCATGCATCTCGCATAAGTGCATATAATTGTGTGTGTTAAAGCACTGACATCATTTTGTTTTATTGCTTATTTGATTTGCAGGCTAGACTAAAATGTGAAGTGAATCACTAGTGTACCATGGCTGGTGTGTGTTTAGGAGTCTGCAGTGCACCTGTGATTCAGCTTTCTGGGTTATTGGCATGTGGCCGCAATGGGTCTGAATGTTTCCAGGTAATTACCCTGCAATGGGCTGTGTATGCAGATTTATGAGTGTGTATGTGTGTGGTGTGTGTGTACTACTGGGCAGCTTAGTCACTGTGGTTTGGTGCTCAGTCATGCCAACACAGAACATCACTGACCCTATTAGCTTATCCGCTCTTTTTTAGCAGCAAGGGCACTCGACTTTCAGTCACTTGCTCTCCTCCACCTTCCCCCCACTTGATATGGGTGTAATTCATTTTCATCCTGTCACCCACTCACATCCCAAAAAAAAAGGGAAAAAAAAAAAGCTAAGTTCCAGAGGAAAAATCTGTTCTCCCAAGCCTCGTTGTACCCTTCCTGTGCCCTCTATTATGGTTTCATTCAGCTTTTCATCTGTAATAAGCTCATCATGCCCAGACATCTCTCGATCCATATTGAGAAAGAGGATAAAATGTGATTTTCTTGTGATTTGGGTATTTTTCCTCCTCTCTTCAGGTATGTTTATTTACATTTTAAACTTGTATAAAAACTTAAACTTAGGCCCAATCCCAATTCTACCCCTTAGCCCTTTCTCCCCTTGTCCCAATTGTCTTTAGCTTGAAGGCGAAGGGCTAAGGGGAAGGGGTAAATACTCCTTTGAACAAAGATTTTACAGGACGACACTCGAAACCAAGGGGTACAAAAATTTTCCATACCATACCACACCACAAATTAGTATTTTTTTGTCATTATTATGAATTTTTACAACAAACAAATACGTGTTTTACAGTCATGTTTAAAAAAAAAAAAAAAAACGCTAAAATAAAAACCGCTAAATGTTGCGATCTATAATCCCTAATAATAACTCCTCTATAGCAGTCCGACAACATTCTGACACTCGATGACACTCAAATACCCTGTCAGAAAAGTCTAGTGGCTGAGAATGACCTTTTTACAATGTTTGCTATAATGTTAATGTTGTTTTGATGTGTTTACATAGATGAATACGGCCACTGTGTAAATGCACAGTATAGTTACGATCTGATTGCCACATTATATCGTTATGATAACATAATATATGCCTTCAGTGATTTCCTCAAGATAAATACCAAAAAAAAACAACACAACTCGAGTAACTACAGCAGTCGCAATCGTCTGATCTCGTATGAAGCAAAAGATTGCGATGACGTGTGCAGGTGCTGTAGTGCTGTCCCATTTCTTAGGGGTAAATTTCGAAGCCCTTCCCCCTTCACACTTGTTTTAAGGGCCGAGGGGAAGGGGTAGGGGTACAAAAATAGAATTGGGATTGGGCCTTACACATTTGGGTAGGATAGCAAACTGTAGGGTGAAGTCTACACTAGAGGCTTAGAGCCAGATTTACTAATAGCTTGCATCAATTCAATCTGTCTTTTCAGCCTAAAATAGTTACAAGGAAACATTTTTTTTGTTTTGTCAATTTAGTGGCTAATTCGCATGAATTCATTTGAGTTCAGTTGAACGAAAATGTACGATTTTTAAAAGGAGGCAAGGCACCAAACTCTAGCCCCAAACCCAACATCATTGGGGGATGAGCAAATTATACTAAAATGTATGAATAAGATTAACTCAAAAAGTTACAAACTGGTGTGAGATGGCATTGGTCTTTTTGGTGTTAAAACAATAGTGATGGTATTTGCTAAACTGTCAGTGAGGAATATCGCTGAAAAGGCGTAGGCAGTTATTTTTGTATCTGATCATATTGAATATGCATTTGAGTTTCATGTTCAGATACCATTTTTATGGAAGGGAAGCATTTAAATTAATCACACAATGAGATTTACTACCATTTGTGTTCCTAAAATTATGAGTGTTTGGACCATTATTTAACACAGAAAAAAAAATGGAAATGGCTGCCAGAAGGAGTCACTGCAGAGAACAGAGAGTGTGTGATGTGAGGTAGAAGATTTTTTTCCACACACATATTCATCTGGAATGCCAAAGAACCATATCCGCTTAACATATTGTTTGCTAAATATATTATTTCTAATTTTGCTTAAGTAATTAAACAAACAACTGTACAAACAACTAGGATGAGTCGCGTAATACAACATAATCTTAGTTCCCCCAGACAGTGTGCGGTTTGTTCTCTTTGAGCCTGAGCTGTGAAAAACACAAACATAAATACAGCCAGATATGGCTTACTGTAGGTAAATGTAAGGTATGCGAGCCGAGTGCATGGGTGCTGTCCAGCTCTGAAGACTTCACCTTTGCATGTAAAGGTTTTTAATCACTGATTTATAGTCACATATATTAAGCTGGTCTATTTTGTGAATATGCATATCATTGGGCAAATAAATAAACAAATACATAAATAAATAAATAAACTATAATTTAGTTCAACATGTGTATATAGCTGCTTTTAAATAAGTATATTTTTTAATGAAGTAGGCTATAACTTTGACCATATTCAAAGCTCATAGTAAATCCTCTGCACCTTATGAGCATCGGCTCTGCTTATTTGCAACTATGCTAAATTGCACTGCACTTATTGCATTGGCCGATATGTAAATGAGACATTCCCTGCCCATCTGCACTGTTTTGGAATTGAACTCTTATTTGACAGTGACACAAAGAGTTAATGAAAACAAGAAAAACTAAAATGCGTTTTAGTTTTAAAACGGCGTTTTAGCATGAAATCGATCCGCGTCCAGACTAGCGTTTTACCCAGCGTTTCTGAACATATCTCCCTCCACACTACTCCAGCGAAAATGTATATCACGTGACCATTCGCGCACTCTGGGCATGTGCGTTAAAGTATAAACAGGAAGCCTGTATCTCGCTCGGCATTCTAAAACGCGAGCGATTAGCGAGTGCTCGAACAGTAGCTTGCCTCTTGTGAATATATGCAGCTGTTGTAGTAAAAAGGCAGAGTTTAACTGCACAATGGCGCCTACAACGATCCCATTTCTTTGCCCATGTTGTTGTTTACAGTGAAGGCTGGTCTGCAGTCTTCCGGTGGCGTTATAGTCATGTGATAGGGGCTTGACGAATAAGGGAAGATTACGCAATCACCCAAAAGCCCCAATCTAGTAGCAAATCTGCAGCCACGCCTCCGTTTTCAGATGTGTCCGTTTTCCCTCTTTCCCCTTTCACACTGAGACGGAGCAGCAGCATTTTAGAATGAAAACAGCCTTTCCAGTGTTTCCAAAACGCTCCGTTTTTGGGGCTCGAAAACTCCACCGGAGTGTGGACGGATAGCGTAACGGTAGCAAAACTTATGTGTTTTAAAACGAAAACGCATTTCTGTAAACGGGGCCTAAAACTGAACATCACCATGATGTAATCAGGGGTGTTTCATCTGAGGAAAGGAAGGCAGTGCCTCATCAAAAACATTGGATGGAAAAAATAAGTTACATAACAGAAATAAAATTACTCAAATACTGTCAAATACTACATTGTGTACAGTATGACATTTTGGAGTTTATAAATCACTTTTTTCTGAAGTACCACTGATAAAGTTGGAGACACACAGTATCTTTCTTAATTCTCTTGAGCTTACTGAGTTTAAAAAGACCCGCTAAATCATTAGATGGGGAATAATTGAAAATGGATTACAGATGAATGAATGAATGAATGAATGAATGAATGAATGATAGAATGAATTAGCCACATGAGACAATGCTATATCTCCATTATGATATGACTGTATAGGATTGAAAGAGACTGGTCAGTGTGTTTAATGAACCTGAATGTTGGTGTTAAAACAAAGAACAAAAATAAGATATCACTACTTTTATCATGTCAAAACCAAATGAAATGGCTTGAACACATGATCTGTGGGATTTTCAGCTTGTTGAATATAAAGATACACAGGACTGATCTCTGCAGCGAAGTGTCTTTATAAAAGAAGAGAGAGAGGAAAAAAGCAAGAAAGCATAAAATAATGCAGAGGGAGAATGAAGTATAACATGTAATGTGCAGCAGGTGTTGTGTGGTCAGTTGTGACGCTCAGATTTGGCAGTGTTGTAGAGGAGATGAGTGGAGCTGATGGATGAGATCCTCACCACCCGTCCCTCGCTCTTTCATATTTCATCCAGTCTAAGCCAAATATTGTATCTGCTGAGGCTCTGAGGGGTGCTGGTGAATCAGACAGGTGGATGGAGAGCTCATCCAGATTGTGTTGTGTTGTGCTGCTCTTCAGAAAGCCCTCATGAGCCACTGTATCGTCAGCAAATATTTTCATTTTCCACAAGAGTCAAGACTCAATCACTGTTACCCATCTGCTGGACTTATCAATCTCAAAAAGACAGGTGGAGAAAGAGAGAAAAAGAAACCGAGAGAAAGCGATGACACTTCCAGCTTTGGCTGCATCACATTTCCATACAGCAGCATGATGGCCATCTTTGGTGTCATGACAGCTTTTATTTGCGAAACGCATAAATCAGCACTTTCTCACAAGGCCATATGTGCATTAGGCATCTTCACTCTGAAGGTGGTTCAGTGCTGACTAATGGGTTTTTTAAATAAAATGACATGAACTTTTAAACTGGCTTGATCCTGTATTACAAAGGACTCCTAATGACTTATTCGATTCCTTTAAACATGCTTAATAATGAACTACATGCTGCGACATAATTACATAAATTACATAATTCGCAATTTTTAAAACCAATCACTTTATTTAATTTCTGTGTGACCAGCGGAACTAAGCCGAACTACAAAATAATAGGCTAAAAGTAAATGAGAGTAGGTTGAAAAATAGGGAAGAAATAAAACAGAATAAATAATATGTAATGTAAAATGCATTTCTAAAATAAGGCCCAATCCCAATTCTCTCCTTTTAACCCTACCTCTTTCCCCAGAGTGTGAGGGGGAAGGGCTTCAAATTTTACCCCTATGAAATGGGACAGCACTACAACACCTGCACACATCATCATATGTCATTGCAATATCTTACTTCATATGAGATGGACAATGGTGACTGCTGTAGTTATCCCAGTTGCTTTTTTTTTTTATATTTATCTTCAGGAAATCACTAAAGGCATATATCATGTTATCATAACGATATAATGTAGCAATAAGATCTTAATTCATCTAAACACATGAAAACAACATTGTTACGGCTGCTGCCTGTTTGTGCTTGTGTGTGCGTGTGTTATGACGTCACTCATTGTTTGTTTCCTAGAGTGGTCCGCCTTTGCGCACCTGCGGCGAGTTTCGCTATTTGCAAATTGACTATAAATATGGACCAAGATTGAGCGGGGGAGAGGAGACCTCACTGCCAGCCATTAAGCGTCATTTATTTTCTTTAGTTTGTTGTTGTTGTTTTTCCTCAAGTCTTAGTTTATTATGCTTTGTTAATTGTTGGGTTGTTAGTCTTATGTTAGTGTTTTATATTTGTTGGAGAAAATTAGTTTTTGATTCTTTATTTATTCTTACTTAGTTGTAACATATGATTTTGATTTGATTTGATTTGTAATGTTGTAATAAATTTACTAGTTAGACAACTTGATTCGTGTGTACTC